>CAJNOL010001259.1:16312-33866 GCA_905250125.1 Rotaria sordida | reverse complement strand
ATGCTTTAGAGAGGAAATTTCAACTTTAGAACATTTATTTATAATGTTTTGGAACTTCATTGAGCAGAGAATCACAATCTTTAATCATAAAAAACGAGAGCACGCACTTCAATCGAGTTTCTAGTTGGTCCCTCCTTTGCACCTTGAGCATCGTAGAACGCAGTGTGAGGCGTCAAACCGGCCACATCGCTCAATAATGTCTCGTCCACTTGAGCTGCGCTCGCTTTTACCGTTGAAAGAGCTCGACTAGTGCTATCATAGCATTTCAAGAGCATCACCTCGTCTGGTGTCATCTTTGACCAGTAACACCATCGATGTTGGGGATTGTAAACAACAGAATAGGTTTCTCCGTTAGACGACGGAGGCGGATAGACGAGAGTTGTTGGAATAAGATCGTTGAGCACATCGATACTACGAAAATCAGCCACAGCAAGTGGATAATCGTATACAGTGTTCTTCAATGGTCGCCAGACATTAATCAATTGAAAGCGCTTCCATGGAACGTTGGGTGCGTGTCGTTTCACTCGCGTATGAGCACTTATAGGTGTTTGATCGACGTGTACTAGTATCACAGGCTGTCGATTCGATGAAGAATCGCTCGCCTGACCTGGTCTCACTCTACGTATTGTATGATCGAAGAAAACAACTTGACTGGCGCCTGTGACACGTTTAAGCAATTGCTCGACCTCACCATAATATGCTTCCTTTACTTGTTCGTCTGTCCCATTGAGAATGAGATCGGCATCGACTGCACTTGGCGAATGAAGAGCTTGGAAGCCAGTGACATCGATGTGTGTGTCTGATTCATGGCCTCGTATGTCATGTATGGTAACCTGAATGGAGTCGTCTCCATAATTCTTTTCGCGCGTTCCATCACTCGAAGGATTGATGTTAATGAACCAACGTTCTGATACACTGATGGAAGGCAGAGTTTTGCTGTAGATCAATGTAGCATGCACATCACGAGTAGTACTCGAGTCGTTGTCGAATGTCATTTTTTTTGGCTGTATGTAACTATTCGAGATCTGCCTCTTTTATAAAATATTCGATGAAAGCATGAGACAACAATTTATATACGTGATCACGCGGATAAAATTATCTTCACTTTAGTCATTGGCATAGTGCGCAATTTGAACACGCACCGACCGCATCGCTCGATATCAGAATGAGTCGTTAAAAATTGCATTTTCCATTGTTGAAGGATATAAGAGTGATGCATAAGAAATTATATTCTATAGTATTTGAACAATTCTGTATACACATGCAATTTCTTTCTCTTCATCACTTCTTTTATCTTTTTATTTTCACCGTGTTCTACACTTATCGTGAGATTTGAAGAGAAAAGAATGAGTGAAGGTAGTCAGCTTGACTGATATGCACAGTCATGTTTATAGTGTAATTCTACCCTTCGGTTATCGACATATGTCGTTGTTGAATAAACCTTTCTGTTTTCAAAGTTTGCAAGATTTGTGTTTTGGTGTGAATATTTCCATAATACACGCTTATAAATATTCATTCGATCATATAAATTCAGTCGTCCAAAAAAAAGTGCCATGTCTATATGCCATGACCTGTGAGATAAGTTAGCGATTCGTTTTTCTCGCTACATACTTAGGGCAATCTAAAAGTAGTGGCAGAGCTATTTTAGTTTCTTATAAAAAGCTTTAAGAAACTTTGGGTGTGAGTGTGGGTGTGGATGTTTGTGAAACGAAGACTTGCACTCATGCGCCACGTGCACCCACACCTACACGGTTCTCAAATGGTATGCGTATTAGATTAAGACTTATTCAAAAACCAAGAACGGCTCAATAACTGACCTCACGAATCCGTGTCTTTTCCAAACGATCAAGTGTTCATGACAAAAATGTTGATTACAGTGCACTTGTTTTTTTGCCAGTATCTATCTTGATCAAACGGAACATAATACAGATGAAGTGTTCTTTTTAAGATTCGCATTGAAGTAGTGTTTGCCTTTTTTTCTAGAATAAAGTTTATCGACCTATTATTTCTCAGATTGAATGATTTGTAGTTAGTGTTTAGAAGCAGATATTATAGCATCATTTTTTCCGTAAGTTGCATCATAGCTCCTTTTTTGTTCTTGACAGCATCGACTCTGGCATTCACAAATGATACAATTATAATCGATGTGCCAGAAAGGAAGTCCCTGAGAGGACTGGATGACTGTTGTCCAATTGTCATGCAATCATTCTACCAAAAATTTCAGTCTGATACGCTGCATCTTTCTACACTATCTAATATTTACATGAAAGTGCAGAACATGGTTCAGTCTTTCAGCTTGAGTTCATGTATGACGATCATTTACTTCTCAACGGCCATCAACTCATACCTAATGATGATCGTGATTCATCGTACAATGTTCCAGTTCATTGGCACTCTCCGTCAGTATACGCGTTTCATGAGATGTGTATTCACTCCAAGATAGTACATTTATCGAGTGAAACTCATTTGATTGATGTTGGCTTTCGACTACAACAGATGCCATTCCCAAATACTGTACTTTGGATCAGTAAAGCGAAATTGACAATCGAACTGACACAATGCAATCCAAACGTCAACCATGGTTTACTGATGGTTATGTCTCTTGCATCGATTGGATAATTTATAAAAGGATAAATCTGCATCAAGTGACACTTCTACTATCCTCTAGGATGTGGATGTAGAAGTGGGTGTCAACGAAGAAAAAACTCACATCCACACACCACATCCAGAACAGAATGATTACTTTTTTACCTGTACTTTTGTTTTTGTTGAATGTTTGTTCATATTTTCTATCAAGTTAATCTTTTTCTTACTTGAAGACTACATATTCATCTAATGTGAAGCAACAAGTCATATGCGTTTTTATTTCGCTCTGAATCAACAGAAAATGGTCAAGAATCAAAACAAAGTCATCTAAATAGTTTTCGATTCAAACACATTTAATTTTCGCTAAGTAAACATTCAGTATGAGAAATTCAATAATTTAAAATTTATTTTTCTCATGTTCTCATATTTATCATATCGTCTCTAATAGTTAAATGTTATATTGATTCATGTCAACTATTCTAAAATTGAATATCAATAAAAGTCTTCAACTTGATAATATATTTTCAATGTACGTATTGATATATATTGATTTTCGAGTTTGATATGTAGAATCAGAGAATTGAATTCAATATATGTTAGAAGGCATTTGTTTTTTTGCTATGATTTTTCGTAGAATTATTGGAGGAATCAATTGTTCATATATATCTCATCTGAATGATGGGGGAAAAGAAAAAATATGAGATTAATTATTTAAATTCAGAATCAAATGAAATGTTAGTATTTAATCTTAAATCACGTAGATCCAATAAATTTATTTTAATCGAAATCATATCAACAGTGAATAAATCAGAAAATATTCACATTTTAATTCAATAATTCAAGTCAAATTTGGAAATTCTCACCTAGATTCATTGTTTGCATGTTTCAGATTGAAAATTACATCTAAACATTGATTATTAAAAATGTCTTGATATATTTGAATAAATTTATCCAAAATAGGTAAAATAACATCAATATAGACGAAGAAAGTATCTTTATTTATAGTGAATAGTCGAAGTGATTTGGTATTTTTATGTAACAAAATCCAATTATTTAAAGTGGCCAGAAAATAAACATTATGAATATCACATAAAGTTGTAACATACAAATATAGTGAAAGTGGAGGATTTGGGGTGTGAGTGGGATAGTGTTTTTTGATATCTTTTTCACCCGCCAATCCAAATCCACATCCACACTCGAAGCTTATGCTCGTATTACTACAGGATGTTCCAAAGTCATGACCACTTAATAAATACAGATAACTCGACTGTTGATCCAGCTTGATCAATCCCTTTTCTTTTTATTTGTGCCAAACAAATGATTAAATAGCAATAAACAGATATTTGCATGATTTAAAGTCTATAATAACGATAGAAATTCAAGTAAATATTGAAAAAAGAACGGTGCATAGGGTGTGGGTGTGGATGTGGATGTGGCCTGAATCGATAGTGGCACACAAACCCACACCCACACCCACATCCACGCTCTAATTTTTCTGTGGCATGAGCTTTACCTTGAATAACTTTTTCCTATGACTTAAGTTTACACGAAAACGATCAAAATCTATACACAAACAAACAACAAACCGTTAGTTGAATCAACGTATCCAATTAAAAAACTTTGAGCAGAACAATCAAATATTCATGATACCCACGACATATATGAATAAATTATGTTATAATTGATTTTAATAAACACTTAAATTCAGGAGAGAGTAGCTCAATGATGAATTTTATTTTGAAATAGCTTTAAAATCATTGGCGCCACTGTACAATATCAAATAAAATAGAGTCGATCTTAGTTTCAACAAATATCTCACAACTGAACTACCACAAAAACATTCTCCTTGCTTACATTGACGTTTGCAAGAGCATGAGTTTTATCTTGAACGAATACTAACCAAAGGCCAGTTAAAAACACAAGGAAATCTTTTCATACATTCTTGCCAGGATCCTTAATACAAACAGTTACAAATCTTGACAGAATCTTCGAAACTAAATTCTGAATAGACGTCATACATACATCAGCAAAGATCTTCATGAGATTCTCCTATTTGCTCACCAAGATCCTGATCATAGTTGAATTGTTTTATAAGAATTCGAATGGCTTGTTCTTGAAGAGTTTGGAGCAGGATAGTGATCGAAGCTTGGCCAGATTTACTATTTTAGGATTTTGATAGATCTTGTATTAATTGTGGGAAAATCCTTCTCTGCTGTAACTATAACTCTTGACGGAAAACTCGTAGCAGGATTGAACACATCTTGACGAAAACCAGATATAATCTGAACAGAATTCTCTCTCACAATCCTGTCAAGATTTTTGATAGAATCTAAAGTAGATTCTGATAGGATCCTGCATTCTTAATTTAGAAAAAAATATCTGAGCAGGAACTTGCACCAATCCTGAACAGGATCCTGCATTATTAATTCAAAAAAATATCTGAGCAGGAACTTGGACCAATCCTGAACAGGATCCTGCATTATTAATTCAGAAAAATATCTGAGCAGGAACTTGAACCAATCCTGAATAGGATCCTGTTTTACCTTGAAAAACCCTGGAAACAGGAATTATTGGGATTCGAAACAGGATCCTGAGTAAAACTTGACAAGATCCTTGAAATTCAGGATCCTAAAAGATCCTGCCAGGGTTTCTCAAGGAATGAACAGGATTGAGGCTAGGGTATGCGTTCGAGACACACGCATACAAGACGAGAGTCATTAGTGTGTGTGCGGTGTCTAGAAGCACAAATGTTTCTTCACATTTTGACCAGTATTCTCTCTCTGACACAATGACTGATGAACAGTTGAGTCGTGCGTAGTAAGAAGAGAGAAAGAAACCGCTCACATACGATTATGACATTGCTCAACCGATGTGTTCACAATGTGAATATCGATCTTAGTAGTGGCACTTCATTAGGAAAATATACACACACTCTAACATCATGCCGATATGGTCGATCATAGTGGAGATTTCCTCATAGATATTTCTTTTCTGTATGCGTGCGTGTGTGTGACACGATCATGTATCGCAGCATGATACTTCTGTCAAATGCCCGAGTGACAGAACCGTTCTGTCTCTGTTTCTTACGGGCAAGCAATGCTGACGATTGGGACGCAAATGGATCCGACAGGTTGTTTTCACCGACGGGAATGAAAACAAACAGGGATCTATTACGTAGCCACAGAAAGCACTTATCGGATCATCAAGATGGGTATCTGGTTCGACCCTGACAGAAGCTGTTGTATATTCGAACGAGTGACAAGAGAAGAAAAAAAACGAATATAGCGGCTTCTTCTCCCCAATCAAACCGATTCCGATAAATAGAAAGAACGACGACTCAAGGCAAAATGGAGAAATGAGAATCCTTGACAGCAGTATTTAGCCGAAAGGCTTACAGCCAAAAAAAAAGAATAGCAGCCAAGTGCATCGATCGACGGACAAAGCCTTTCGGAATAAATAAATGGTGCACTCCAGTAGCTGAGAACGATGCATGACAAACGTAATTACATATGTTATGCACTCTGTGGAAGAGAGAAATTTAACCTGAATCGGAGTAGATCTAGCTTGAGATGCACATGCCGGATAGTGTTAAGGTTGTGATGTGACCCAAACACCTTGTTGCTTCTCACTAGCCCCGCCACAGTGAACGAACGAGCATCTATTGTGCTACACTGATGCTTGTCAGACAGATCGTTCACAGGTTATTGAAATCGATCTTTCAGTTAGAATAAAATCATAGTGAGACTGCAAAGCATGCTCGTGTACTACTGAAATCTTTTAATTCTCATTCAAACTTCATCATGACTTCAAGAAGAGTTAGATCATTAGTATCCCAGTAATAATTAGTTTTAAAAAGTAAGTCGACGAGATCGATGCTTGACTTAAATCTCAGTTTTGAAAATTTTCATTCCGTTGTAGTCGTTGGCGGCAGAATCGGAAGTGGAAGGCTGGAGCCCCTTTGTATTTGAGACACTTATAAAGACTTTTTTTTCTTTCTGAGAGAGCCGCGCCCTCAACTCGTGACTGTTGCTGTCCCCTCTGTCTATATTTTCAATTGGATAGGGCCGAAGTCTATTGAAACGAGGTTCTATTTTTGCAAATATTTGATAAACGAGGCGTATGTACTACGATGTCCTTGTTGTTGAAAGAATAAAACAACAGAACTAAGACATTTCACACTGACTGAATACACACTGTGACGATTTTCTGATAGGAAAAGCGTCAGCACTGATGGAACTACGCTTTATTATATTTCTTCTTATCCAGAATCGCATCGTTTTCATACAAAGCATACGCTAATATACTCGCCCATCAGAGAAGAAAAGAATATGAAAGGAAAGGACAATAAAGATAGATAGGGGCAAAGTACAATATGATGTACGATTTAAGGACAGAAAGAATAAGAACAATACATAAGATGAGAATAAATAGTAAGGAAAGGTCAAACATCATGCATACAATGCACTTAACCGGGAGCGTTACACCCACAATAATGATTTCGTCATGATTTGCACGACAGCTATCAGTGTGCGAATACGGCCATCTGATGACAATAGAGCAGCTCGAAGGCGTACAAAATTGTCGGTTCGGTTACTTAAAGCGCTTTTTTTTTAAAGAAAACAAATCAACGTCCCTCTCTTACTAAGTAACCAAGAACAATGCATTCCGTTGGTATTGTCACTGCTGTGCTCTTTGTCCTGATTGCGGCAACAAGTGCTTCGAATTGCAAGCCAGTCCTTTGCGCAATTCATTGTCCACTCGGTTTTGAACTCGATCAAAACGAATGCCCAATTTGCTCGTGCCGCCGACCGGCCCCTATCTGCAGACCAGTCACATGCATGCTTGCTTGCCCATTGGGTTTTGACGTCGATCAAAACGGATGCCAAGTTTGCTCGTGCCACCGACCGGCCCATATCTGCAGACCAGTCACATGCACGCTTACTTGTCCATTCGGTTTTGACGTCGATCAAAGACAATGCCCAATGTGCAAGTGTCGCCGATCGCCCAGTACCTGCATCGAGCCGATCTTCGGTTACGGCTGTGGTATCTTCGATCACCACGAATGTCCAAGCACGCACCAATGTCACCTCAGGAGTGAGGGTGAGGGTCTATGTTGTCTGAAGCCTCAGTTGTCGACAAGCACCACGCCTTTCACGCCTGTTACCACCGCATCGGGTACCACTAGCAGCTAGAGTATCCAACGCTGGTTCCATAAAATCCTTTCTCAATGGATCGGTGCTGAATTGAATACAATCATTTTCTGTTCTAAAATTGAGAATCTTATACATGTAGGACGGCAATTAGAGTTACACCAATAAATTTCTTGCATCGAGTCCATCTATCTTCAAAAACTTGTCTTTTATTTTATTCTATACATATTCTGCTTCTATTACAGACAAATAAGTTAGAAATTTTAAAAAAAATGACATCGATTAAAATCAATTACTCGCAGTTCTCGGCGATGGAGTTGATTCAACCATTGGATCATCCTCATCATCCGTCGACGATATCGATGTAGATATCGACCAATACTTGTTCATACGTTGTTGAAAATTTTCAATATAGACACGTTGTTGTTCAATGAATTGAACAGCCACATTGGACACATTGTAGATTAAATCACAGAAAGCTTTCATGATAACGGCACGTTTCATGAGTAGATTGGGAATGTTCGAATTACGCGTGGAAACCGACTAGGTACAGTGTGAATAAGAAAGTTTATACCGATTCAAAATCGTCTTACGCGTTAGTTGTATACATGTAGCTATTGAACGAAAGGCTAATGCTGCTGTCATTTTTGCTGTGAGAGTAACTGTTCGATATGGAGCAGAACCAATTACCAAGAGACCATTAACTCTGTACTCAATCCTCTTCCTTCATCACATTATTAACCTACAACGAGATGGAAGACAGCGTAACGTGATCACTCAGGTCGAACGATACGATCCGTATACAGCCGTTTACGACACTTAAACGGACCGTAATATCAGGCGCAGAAATACGGTCCGTTTATACGTCGTAAATGGCCAAATAGAGACCGTATAAAGTAAGAATACGGCGTCGCACACGGTGCCGTATTACTGTGCCCAAGATTACGGGTAATTACGGTTCATTTACGGCCGTAAACGTGCCGTTTTATTGCCGTTTACGTTCCGAAAATGTACTGTAAACGGATCCGTTTTGAGTGACCTGGGCAATATGGTAATCTTTGGAAAATTTTGCAATGAGGTTAGTTTCCGAGAACGTGATAGTTTTTATGATTAATCGATCGAATATCATGATAGCGATGTTTCTGTAAATATAGGACTACGACTGTTCACTAACTCTTTTCCGTATCGTACAAGCTGAAAAAGGAATGAAATATTCGGTGCAACTTAACATTGTTGGTCTAGTACACTCATCAGAGACTAAAAAAATCATTTATTTAAATCTAAGAAAAAAATCACTCGTTCACAGTATACTTCGAGGAAGATGTCTATTGCCATACAGCTTGAAATTCGTATTGGCCAGAACCAACGTATACCATCATCAGTCCTGTCGCGGCATCTCGTTCGATTTCAAACTGTTCAAGATTAGTAGGACTAGCATTCGCCGACCAGATGACCTTGTTACCTTCGATCAGTGTCACACAATGGCTACCGATGAACAATGGCTCGAAGATGACACGAGCGCGCGCATTTGGTGGTATGGTGACGCGCAATAAGATTGAATTGGCGACTGTGTCATATTCATTGCGCGTGTAGGAAACATGAACGACACCGTACAGTGTGCTCAGTTGACAGGTAACCTTGTCCATAAGATGCTTCTTAGCTTCGGATGCCATTCGAGGTCGAACCGTGATCATGTTAGAAGAGAGATCGATGCCGGCTAAATGCGAATAAAACCACGCACCGACACTACCAAACATGACGTGATTGCGTGAATTCATTCCAGGTCCTTCGGACGGTGCATCCCACAGTTCCCACACCGTGGTCGCATTTTCGAAAGGATTTGTAAACATATAACCGTAAGACGGATAAGTTGTCGACGAGATCAATTCAAGCGCCAAATCGTGATGACCATTGTCAGATAATACTGGATAGATTTGCGCGGTGGATACGATACCTGTGGACACATGATTACCTTTTTGACCAATATCAGTGATAAGATGAGCAAGTACTACGTCTCGCACGCTTGCCGGCACGACATTTGGTAACGCTAGAGCCAGTACTTGTGCCGCTTGCGATCCATCGGCATAGAAATTCGACGAGCTAGTGAAGAAAACGCGGTGAAACTCCTCGGCAAGTTGTTGATAGAATATCGAATAAGCTTGTATATCGCTGGATTTGCCAAGCACTTGAGACATGTTGATCATAAGGGAGACATCATGGAGAAAGCCGAACGATGCAATCAAATGCGCGTTTGTCTGAGGATATGGTGGCGGTGGAACCCAGTCACCAAACTGGTACGCAAGATTGACAAGTCCTGTGTTGTTATAGCCACTGCGAATATTTTCCACATAAGCACGAACAGGATTATAGTAATCAGCCAGAATTTGACTGTCATTGTAATGACGGTAGAGCTGCCAGGTAATCGTAGGTAATGCAGTACCCCAGTTGGGATCAGCCGGATAACCACCACCTCCCGGTGCTACGTCGGGTATAGCCCCATTAGCCAATTGAAGATCAATGATCAAATTGAGATAGTTCAAATAAAATTTCATCAAATCAAAATTGTATAAAGCTTCATCTACTGATAGAGCCGTATCACCCGTCCATCCTGTGCGTTCATCGCGTTGGGAACTATTACAACAAGAATGATATAACTTTTTGTTTTCACTCTTAAATACTAATGACCTACCAAGCTGTAGGCACCGCCATGATGTTACTTAGCTGGCCCCATTGGACGTTGTGCTGAATTTGATTGACGACAGGATTACTCGTGACAAAGTGACCTTTCAATGTTGTCTCACTATGCACTAAAGGACACTCGATATCGTCGACTGTCAACGGATTTGGTGCGCCAGAAACAGACAGATAACGAAAGCCATGTACAGTGAAACTATGGAGAAAAAGAGGATAGTGACAGTGATGCTGTGAGAAAAGCCATACGTCGGTTCGTAGATTTCGCCGGCAGGATCACCACGCAGTACGTAGATGTCAGTTTGTGCAGCACTACGAAGACTTTCTGTGTTGATACCACCGTAGGATTGGCTAAAGATAAACGAGTCTGAATTGAATACGTAACATTTCAGATCCTACCCAGTGGACATCAATGGCTGTGCCAATATTTCGGAATGACGAATGTAAACACCGACACCTCGTGCACCACGCAATTTGACTCGACACCATCCCGCCATATTTTGACCTATGTCAAACATGTGAATTCCTAAAGTACATTTAGTGATTAGCGTGTGTGTCGTTGTAACAAAGAATAAGATCTACCGGTAGTCGGTTGCCACATGGCCACAGGTTTCAACACACCGCTTCCACGATCAGTTAATGGTGCACCCTTGATCTCTCCTATATCGTCAGTTTTCAAATATCCATTTTCTTGACTTGTTTCAAAATGCAACGCATCTAATCCTGCTCGAATTGGTAACATATCCTGTAGAATGAGTTGACCGTTGAGTGTGATATTCAGTGGTGGTGGCATCAATTCAGGCATAATCCAAGCCGACAGTGAATCGTTGAATCCTACTCGCGCCCAATCGGGACGGACATTTCGAGCATCATACAATTCGCCATTATAAACACTATCATACAGAATTGACCCTGTACGACCCCTCCATGTTTGATCGCTGAAAACTTGCATTACTTCACCGTTTTCAAAAGTAATAGTTAAGATGAAAAGAAGACGAGGAGGGCCTGAAATAGCATGAAAGAAACCAGTACTAGGTGGGCAATATCTTATTCCATTTACCATAGTTTGATTCTCTCTGTAACTCTCGACTATACCAACCATTACCTAGTTTGACTCCTACAGCATTCATGCCAACCTATAGCAAAGCAACAATAATAACAAATAAAATTTTCGAAAACTATCTCAACCGTGATGTTTGCCGTCAGATCGAAAGATACAAAAAATGTATGTTTCTCGTATGTTGTCCAGCCTGGATCCAACTTTCGGCTCGGATCGACATTGTTACCATTCAGATAAAGTTCATAATATCCAAGACCAGAAATGTAAGTAATTGCCGTTCGAATAGGACTTGTATTTGGTACCATAAATTCTTTTCTCAGTTCATTCATATTAATTTGTGTCGAGCCAATCCATAGAAGATTTGCACTATTCATCACGTATTCATGAAGATTAAATATTGGCGTCCGAAATCGAATCCAATCAGTCCACTCACTCGGTTGCTTCGATATTGTGGTCCAAATTCGCAGACGAAAACGGTAGTTTGTTTCTGACATTAGATCAACATAACCAGTATATGGAACATGAGTCGATTGGGACGACACGATCTGTTCACTGTCCCATTTGAAGTGATTATACCGCTGGGATAGTATTGTCGATTGTAGCTGTAGTTGATAGGCTGTTTGTTGGACATTTCGTTGGCACGCTTCATCCAAAACGGGAATTTTCCAAGAGAATCGAGGTCGTGGTGTATTGATGATCAGATCACGAGTGATCCCAACCTTGTAGTGGTTAATTCGCACGTCAAATGGAGGCGATAGCTGAGCATCGGTTGTCCAGCAAAGTAAAAATGCGAATAGAACAAAAAAACAACGCATAGTCTTTAACTTAGTTGAAAAAAAGAAAGATACATATACACCTTTATCTCTTTCTTTATATAGCCACATTGATATTATCACTACTGTTTGGTCGCAGTTGATAAAACCGTAGAAGATCCAGGTGAAAGAGAGTTAAAAGTACTTGTATACTCTACAGAGGTTATTCGCAAACCTACTCCATACGTCTACATTCTGTCGTATATTATCAACTAAAATTTTCAGCACTATCCGAATTCCGTGAATTCTGAACTCTTGAGGAACTCTGAACTCATAAATTAACGAAATAATAAGCCGCCGTCATGCACAATCAAAGAGAATGAAAGTAACTCACGGGACCCAAGGAATTCACGGAATCCAAGGATTTCAAGGAACTCAAAGAACCCAAGGGACTCAAGGAACCCAAGAAACCCAAGGAACTTAAGGAATCCAAGGATCGTAAGGTGTCACATATTCAGAATATCCCGGATGCCGGAGAAGCACAGAAAGATGCAAGATAAACAGGACTACGTTTTAACATACTATTCAAATATTACAGTTACATGAAATCTCACATCATATCTCTCCAGGAGATGCCGCATCTGATCAGGACATGCAGCATCTTGGTCACCCGATATTTCCTGATAAAATTTTTTTTTCGATTTTTGGCCTAAGATCCGTGCTGGACATGGCGAAAACACGTACTCACAGCATGTCTCTTAGTGAGGGCAAGGGAGAAAACACATACACTGGGTATCTCACTTTTTCAGGGTTATCTAAGATCCGGCGTCTCAGGAGGAGATGTTGGATTTGCTGATAGATATGCAGCTCCGACATCGATCCTAGGCTAGAAACTGGAGAAAATGGTTTTATAGGTGTGCGTGAAAAACACTGCTTCTATTATTGTAGCTGACACACTCCAATACGATATTTGAATGACTCTAATATTGTGTCGTTCTTCTCTGAGGTATGTTCAGATTTCTGAAAAAGGATATTTTCGTTAGTTCGGTAATCCGCATAGCAGTGCCAGTTGCAAATTTTTAGAAATATTGAAAATTTCGGAAATCATATAATTTTGGGAAGTGCCGAACAATTCGGAATACCAATGCTTCAGATTTTGAAAATTTTCGTTTTTTTGAAATGTGAATACTACTGAACATCGGAGCTATTCTATCAGATTTCAACTATGATTACTCATGATATCTTCAAGTCGATTGATATAGACCATATAGAAGATGGGTGTCACTTTCGTCATGTCCATACCCATATCTGCTATTAGCTCTGGTGTTTGTTCCATACATTTCGAAAAATAACAGTACAAACCTCAAAATTGTCGTTTTATAACGAAAAATGTTTGATTTTATTCAAGATGAATATCTAGCTCAATAATATTTCATTAACCCTTTCACGGCGATTCGGTTTTTCGAGGAAAATAGCTTCACTATATTAATTCTCATGCGTGTCCACGCTCGATAAATGCGCTCATTGATATTTTCAGTGTGCGCAGTTATTTGTTTTTCTTTCTGTTGTTTGTATCATCGCATGGTAGGTCTTTTATCATATCGAACTGAATAGTTACTCGAGTCTGTCTTTTTCTGGGTGACACGTATTGTACAGTAACAACGAAATAAAGAAGGGAAATTTTAATTTTTTCTTTTACATTCTCTTCGTAGTATTATCTTTCACTCTTTCTTTTCATTTGCATGAAGAGTGAGAGTGTGCGTCAACAAAGAAAAACAAGTTGTAGATTTATCTGATCAGTTATCAACATACTATACATGCCTCAGACGGTCTAAAAAGTCGTAACAAAAGGTGGCATTTGAGATAATATTTGGAATGTCAATAGTAAATGCTTATTTGATTTACAAAGAAAATTATGACACAAGCCGTATGACGATACTACAGTTTCGTGAAAGTCTTGTGCGATCTTTACTTCTTGGTGTGCCATCCGAGAATCTAAAACCTGGTCCGCGAGAACGTTCAACAAGCCAAACGAAGCGCAAACTTGCGGATCACAAGCTCAAAGAAATGGAAGGATCTGAACGGAATGTTCGAAGACGCTGTGCTGATTGCTATGAGAAAATCAGGTAACAACAATCAAGAGAAGCAGCCATGCGGCAGCAAGGAAAATAAAAACTTTCTGTTCTGATTGTGACAATTTTTTTTGCCTTGATTGTTTTAACGAGAAACATCAGACTAGGGTGGGGTGTGGGTGAGTCTTAAGTCCATCCCACACCCACACCCCACCCTATATATTAGCCAGCAAGAATTCCTGACTTGGAACAGATATGACGCAGAAGCTAACTACACCATTTCGGGACAACGTTTTTTCGTATTGTCCCGCAAGACACTATTTCATATACTCCACGCTATTTCTTGACGAAATAGGCTATCAACTCCTTATCAAATGTAATTTTCTTATTATTCAATTCATTGTTAATGATTGTTGTTTTGATAATATTTATGGTTTGATGAAAAATTAAACTTGTTGGTGATTATTTCAACAAGCTGCAGGTGTATTGAAACCGCTTGTTTGCTTGATATGAATCTTTGTGTTTAAAATCGATTTCTTGTAAAAATCGATACTGACTATATCGATATGGTTTTTTTGATGACAGTCGACCACTTGCTGTTTTTTTATCAAAGGAATTGGGCATCATATTTCTTATGCGACATGTTTTCAAAAATTAGATGTCAAGATATATATTTCAATTTTCTTAGAAAGAGTTTTTTAACTGTTTTGTACGTATATAAAATGTAACATTCCTCGTACCATCTGATTTATAAGTTGATATTTGATATAGTATGGACAAAGATTTGACAATGAATAAATAAAGTCATGTGGCTGATGTAAATTTTACCATGGTTGAATATTTCTACATGTTTATTCAGTCATCTCTAGGAATATATTATCTATACATATCATTTATTTTTAGGTATGCAAGTGTACGCAGTGCCTTCGAAGAACGAAAAATCGAACGCATGAAAAGAGATGAATCATGTTCTCGTATCTTCGATTTTTCGTTCTTTGAAGGCATTAATTATATTTTCATACCTAAAATAAAAAGTATATATAGATAATGTTTTTCTAAAGATGACCGAATAAATAGGTAGAAATATTCAACCATGGTAAAATTTACATCAGTCACATGTTTTCAATGATTTATTCGTTTGACGAAGAAATTTTATCTCTTGTTCTTTTTAATATTCCATTTTCTTTTGCCATCATTGCATACCACAAAATGTGGTTAGTGTTGTTCGAGTGAAAAAAATACATATATTTCAATATAGAAACGAATTTATTCTGTTCTCTGTTTGTTTTCAAAGATAAAAGACATGCCCATGACAGACATAACTCTTTTTTTCTTGATTTTTTCTTTTTTATGCTCTTTCTTTATTCTAAAGAACTAAGTGAATAAGGGAGATATATTATACGATAATGATGTTATTACTAATACAGAAAAATACAAGAAGAAAAAGAAACCAAAACAAGAAGAAAAAGAAACCAAAACAAGAGAGAGGAGAAGAGCGCATGTGAGAAAATGAAAATAACAAAACGACAGTACATCGAGTCGAGTTTGTGTAAATATTCTTCATATATTTCGTGTAGGAAAATATCAAACAGAACGAAGAGAAAAGGGAACGATAAAGAAACGTAGAGAAAATTTATCGAAGCGTATCGATTCATATTTTTATCTTGCTGTATTTAGTTTTTACTTCATTGTCGTGCATGAAGATTAGATATATACGTATATAGTTCAAAGATAATCGTTTATTCGTATTATAGAAGAAAAATAATGGCAGAAAAAAATCTTTTACGACGTCCAAAGGCTTCTATTCAAAAAGATATTTCATCATATAATGAAGTACATCAAGATATCGATACACGAAAAGCTCAATATTCGACGCTAGTAAAGAATTATTATAGTTTAACAACAGATATTTATGAATTAACTTGGGGTGGAAGTTTTCATTGTGCTAATCGATATCGTAGTGAAACATTCGAAGAATCAATTCAACGACATGAATCTTATTTAGCATTAAGAATGCAACTTAAACCAGGAGATAAAATACTTGATATCGGTTGTGGAGTTGGAGGGCCCTTAAGACGTATTGCATACTTAAGTGGAGCACATATTACCGGTATAACAATTAGTCCATATCAAGTTCAACGAGCTAGAGAAATCGGTAAGAATTCATTGTATTTATTTTTTGAAACAAATCTCGACTATGAATTGAATCTTTATTTCAGGTGTACCGCCCAATTGCGAATTTATTCAGGGAGATTTCATGAACTTACCATTTGAAGACAATAGTTTTGATCATGTTTATGCTATAGAATCTGTATGTCATGCACCGGATAAGGTATATTATTATATTTTTTCCTTCAAAAAAAATGCTTTTTTTTACAATGATTTAGTCTAAATGTTTTGCTGAAGTTTTTCGTGTACTTAAACCAGGTGGCTTATTTCTTGGTTATGATGCCTGTTTAACTGATAAATATGATAAACAAAATCCTGAACATGTTGAAATAATACGTACGATGGAAGAAACTCTTGCCTTGCCCCAACTAAGATTAACCCGTGAATTCGTTTCGGATCTTGAATCAGTTGGTTTTATTGTTGAAGAAAATCGAATAATACCCGAAGCTGATATTCCTAGTTATCAACCACTAGATAAAGGTGATTCATTTTTCTCATACAATCATCGTCGTACCGGTCCTCTTGTTCGAGTGTTAGGACATGGTGTACTTTGGTTTACAGAGAAAATTCGATTAGCTCCTAAAGGCACTACAGCACTAAGTAATATGTGTACAAAATCAGCTAAAAGTTTCGTACGTTCTCGTAAACTTGATATATTTACATCTCTATTCTTTTTTCTTGCTCGAAAACCTTAATTATAAAAAAGAACTTATTAGCGTGGTCCCTTTGGAGCTAATAAGTGAAACTCACATTTCTTCTTCAACTTCATTATACTAACACAAAATATGTACAGTGTAAAATCTCTCACAGATGAGAGTTCCTTTCCCAAGATGATCGATCGTAGAGAAACGATCTATCTTATTATTTCTACATTTCAAACAGAGGATCTTTTTCTTTTAATTTTTTTTACTGGCACTCTATGTCTTATGTATCTTTTCTTCCTTTCTTTCATCATTTTTTCCTAATTTTCTATTATTAATATTATTATTATTCTAACTGCTAATCTGATTGATCAATAAATCTATTATACACACATTTTACATCTGCAACTGGTCTCAACACGCTATTGTCTAT
>CAJNOL010001259.1:4295-16212 GCA_905250125.1 Rotaria sordida | reverse complement strand
TGTATTCCTACAGAAGTTGTGGTATTTATTTTGATGACTTTATCAAAAAAACTATTAGCATTAGCTAAAATTATCCGCTTGAATTGTAGATGACGTCTTATTTCATTTGTATGTTTGATGAAGTATTTATGTACTTGCCAGTATCCAGATAATTCAATAAACTGGGAAGTATTGGAGTGGAAGAGTTGAGGAATAAAAGAGCAATGATTATATATTTTCTTCACCGACGTAGAATAATTCAGTGGAAGTTCTGTCATAAGATTCGATATATTTAGTTCAAATGATTGACGAAGCTCTTGAATTATACTTTGATCTATATACAATTGACATGAGTAATCGAGCGATAACCCAAGAGCAGTAGCGAACATGAATAAGCGATTGCCCAGACGACCGTTTCGTTCACGTAGAATGACAATACATTGTTTTGAGTCCTTTATCATAATCTTACTCATCCATGAAAACAAGATCGATCTTGCTTTCGGGTCCAAAATGGAAGAGTAAAGGCATACAAAGACAATTACGAATACAAATACGAATACAAATACTAGCTTGTAAGGTTTTATTGTGCAATAATTAAAGACGATCATGGCACTAAGGAAATTAATCTAAACATAAATAAAGAAATCAGGGAGATAAGCTAAAAGCCAGGATTATAAAATATGACGACTGAATCTTTTTATCTTTGGTTCATCAATGACTCAGAATAAAGCGACGACAAGATATGAAAAAAAACACTTGAGAAAAATCATTTCACATATAATGCAACAGATATCATAATCACATATAAAATGTTTTCAGTACAAGCTCTTCGAGGTTAAAGTATGAAACATGATGAAACTATTCTTCGAAAACCTGTTAAGGTCTGTGGAAGGGGTCTGCAGCGGTTAGTTTTTCTTGCTAATTACTTCAGCATAAATTTATAATCGTATTTCATAAAATTTTAAAATTGAATTAGAATTCAATAAGTGATCAAAGTAAAAAAAAAATATTATTTATACACATAATAATTAATAAATGTAGCAAATAATGATTTATTTCAGTAATTGGTAATAATATAAGAAATTCTGCTATCGAAAAACTCAAAATACCATTTCGGCATGTTTGTCACGGGTATGTGGGACAGGCGGAAACTGATGGGGGATAGTATCATTTTTCTCGCTCAGTATGTCATCACACATTAACAATCGTGACTCACAAAATGTTCGCTTCGATCGAAATATGTCTTCCTAGTAGGTAGTTTTTTTTGGAAGTACTGTATCTATAATAGTGTTTCTGTTTTCTTAGTCGAAACCTTGTTTCAGTTCCATGCAAAAAATTTTCCAAAACTATCATTATTATATGTTGAGCATTCCAAATACAATACCGGTCTACCATTTTTGGTGTACCTAATAACTCCTTCCCAGAATAGGTGAGCATGATCTTCTACTATGGAATTCCCAGCAGTCGAAAATCTTAAAAAAAGCGGATATAGAATAATTTCCCCGAAGAACTTGCAGAATTCTTACCTAAAACAGCTCTCTATTAATCGAAAATCTTTATCATCGAACACAATTCTCACGAAATTCTGCTAGCTATGTGAAACTCTTGGCAGAATGCTATTTTCAAGAGAATATTGGACAGCTAGTATGAATTGTAGCTCAACAAAACAAAATTCTGTTGAGAATTTAAAGTCTTCTGCTGAATTTTGTCGAATTTCTATTTAATTCAGCGTTTTCATCTTGTTCACTAATTTCTTCTAAAACAAAGAAAAAACAATGTAGTCTTTAAAATACTGAATTCTGCTTAGTAGGAAATAGAGGTGGACATTTTTACCTTAATTTAATATTAAATTAAAATTTTATTTAACACTTAATTCACTTAAAATTTTGTGATTGACGTGATAGATGTAACATTCTGATAATAGTCTATTCCTAAAATGTTATATCTATCATGTTAATCACTTAATCACTTAATTTTAAAGGAATTAAGAGTTAAATAAAAATTTTATTTAATATTAAATTTTAAATGATCACTTAACATTTAATATTAAATAATTAGATGGTAAGCAGAAAAAATTAGTTTCATATTGAGTGTTAAGTGAAGTCACTTAATTAAATTTGTTAATTAAGTCGTGTTAAACAAAATGGTCCACGCCTAGTAGGAAATTCGCATCTGTTGTCTTCCGAAGCTTTCGAGAAAAAAAGCAATGACATCCTCATGAAAATAAATTTTTTATTTTCAATCTAACTAGTTTTAAGAGAAAATATTTTTCTACAAAACTGTAGTACTCTGCAAAATTTCAGATACTCTCTGGTATATTCAAAAATCAAAATCGTCTGAAAATGTAATTCAAAAATCCGATTTTTTTGCAAAGTAATCCTCATTTTTCAGACTTTGAACACTCTTGGCTCAATCATGGATTTGTCTGGAGACATTGTTTTCCTATTAGATGACAGTAACTTAGTCAATTTTCAGACAGTTAAGTTGCAACGTTTAGCTAAAAAATCTTGAAAATTATTCGTCTTCACTGTGAAAGTGCTAGGAAAAGCATTCGATCAATGCAAACTCTATTTTCTAAATTCTGTTGGCTAACCATGTGATCTCGATAGGGAAAATTGAATTTCTCTGTTCTGGGTTATTCGAAAAGAGGCCATATGAAGTTATGCTGCATGTTTAAGCAAAATCGGTTGGAAATTTACTAATGTATGGCCATCCAGTGGAAAACGAAGAGATCCAGATCATAGGCTGCCTGGCTAAGCTTTTCTATCGTTCTTGACGCTGTTTGAAGAATGCACCATACCGTACACGACTTGCACTAGCACTGAGTACAAGCAAATGACCATCAGTTGATAAACATAGCACTATCGGTATATTGTCATCAACAACTTTAGGCCAGGCAGCAATCATAGTAGCCATGTCTCGAAGACGAACTTGCTCATCATATGTGTGCCCAACCATAACCCTGACTAGATGTATCTATTTTCTGAGCGGAATATGATGATATCCATGCCAATTCACTGTTCACAATAGTTGTTACCATGGTAAAGTGTGTGTTTATGTAAGAAAATAGTAAAAAGAATATAATTGATACGAGAACTGCAGTTGATATACGAAACATGAATGATTCATTTATCTTAGCCATGAAGATAATCTGGAGATAGATATGAAGAATGTAGTGGCAAAATAAACTAACAACGATTACGCCATGAATAATTGCACACTTAGTTATGGCTACCTATCAAATATGCGAAGACACACGAGCAGGTGGAAGGGAGAACAAACAATGATCTAGTAATACAAGCACGTAGAACTCAATGAGTTATACTTATGAACATCTACAAACAGTAGTTTTCAATAGAGAATTGTTTGCTCTACTATTCTGTGAAATCCAAACAAAATTATATTTTCAAATTCTAGGAGCTAACAAACGAAGGTTTGAGCATTCTGAAAACCTTATCTTTGAAAACCTAATAATACTTTTTACTTTCTTATATGCTCGTTGGAAAATATTTTCTCTACTCAAATCATTATTTGGATATTTTCTAGTATTTAAGTCAACGGAAAAAAGTCGAAAACTAATCTTGTTAAATATTTGTGCTGGTCACTGTATATCCTAGCTCGCAAGTTGGGTCCGAGTATTTAATTAATCAATCATAGACAAAACGAGAGTGTTTTTGAGAATAGAGTTATAGCAGATTCTGTCGTTTCTAAATATCCTAATCATATGGTGAGAGTTTTTCTCATGCTGAAAATCGAGTTTCTTTCTCTGTTTTTCTGATGCATACAAACACCTACTTCTTCCCATTGGCTCTGAAATTTTGATCTGAGATGGAAATTTCATCTGAAATTTTTTCTATGGGTTTTGTAGAACGCAAAATTCTCTACAAGATGCACTATAGTAGATTTTTCTATTCTATCTCTAAAGCCTCGAAAAACGGCTTGCAATCAAAGCAATGGAGTGGAAAAAAAATCTGAGATTTTTCGAAAACTGACGTTTTCTTTATGAAGACTCCATTTTTTAGAAATCTCAAACGATAATATTTTCTTCAGCTTGATGAGCTCTTTCGAATGACGTGTTACTCGACAGAAATGTGTAATAAATGACTGAGTTAGACGTGAAATAGTGGTACGAATTTTTTTGCGATTTCTCAAAACTTCCTGATATTTCGAAGCCTATAGTTCCGTAAAATAAAGTTTCGAGAGTCTGGAAATTTTTTTCATAGCCTCAGTTTAATGCAAGGAACTGAATCAGATCAAAAAAGATACGTGTCAATTTCGACCATGATATAACGATTCTCGATGAGCTTGTAAAACTCCTCTCAAAACTATGCATAGGCTCAGAAAACTGTAAATACTGAAAGAAATGCGCAGCCACGAAATATCAAAGATTTTCACAGAATTTGAAACAAGATCTAAGAAAGATCCTGAGCAGCTTCCTATCGTTTTAAGATCAGGATCCTGCTAGGATTTCAATAATTCCTAATTGAAAAAGAAATTTCTGTCTACACCTTGCAGGATTTTACCAGGTTTCCTCGAGGATGTTATGAAGTTTCTTGACAGGATCCTTGCAGAATTGCATAAAGAGAATAGAATAGAGCTGAACACATTTAGTATTGATCTCTAGATCTTCAATTTACAAACCGATCAGCTAATTCAGCTTGATTTTGCCATGTTATTATATATAACTACAAGCTTCCATATTATAAATTTCGACCAAATCTTTAACTTATCATTGACTTTTATGTGAACTCGAATTATCTCAACAAAGTTTTAACATACAATGTCACTGTAAATATCGTTTTTAGTTTACAAAACTTCACTATTTTCTTTGGTTAATTTCAATCTGATTTAAAAATTCTATTTCTAATCCTTTCTACACAGAATTGAAACTATGAACCAGCGTTACCAAATATTACTCAAAATAGCTATTTAATGAAAAAAAACTAGTGCAATAACAAAACTGAAATCAATACTTGTATTTAATAATTTTTCAAACTTCCTTTCAAGATAAAATCACAAAAACAACTAGTGTTTCCCGTCTAAATTTCAAAGTTATTTCAATATAAATCTTTCAGAGATCTAAAAAATGTTTTCGAATTTCGTCAGAGGCTCTCTATTTGTTCATACAGATACTCAACTATGGTCAGGATAAAATCCTGGTAAGCTCGTCAATTCTGTTAGTTTCGCAACAAAACATAATAAAAACTTGCAAAATGTTCCCATGTATAACTGTTGAAATTTTACTCACCATTGGTATTAAAATTCGTCTTGTGCTCTAAAGCTTTACAAATTTTGAACAGATCTCAAACAAAAACCAGCTAAAATCTTGATGAAACCTTTACATTCATCTTTATCAGGATCCTGAACAGGATCAGTTATAAGTCTTGATAGAATCCAGAAAAACAAATTCGGAATACATTCTAATCACGAAGATGCAAAGACCTAAACTACGTATGTTGTATATCGATGTAATAAAAAAATGTCTTTATATTCGTTGTTTGGCGCATGTGGCGAATCGATTTGAAATATATAAAAGACAATTGCAAAAGCGAATGCTTATTTAAGATACTAACGTCACAGGTGAACGCGTAAATCAGCAAGAGATATTGTGTTGCCTATGGATCTAGAAAGAGAAATATAGTTACTTTCATTCATTATCACAGGTAGTCAGGTGATTTGAGACAAACGTGCGATCATTATCAAAAAGAATGTAGAACAAAATATTGTCACACGTAAATGATTAATACAGTTACAGATAAAACATTGTCTATCGATATAAAAAAGTAAATTTTCTTACCTTAGTCTTTCAATACAGACAACCAATTGCTTAAAAAGGCACAATCACCGATTGTCATGTCTAATATAGAATGGACTATTCACAAGCTTGAAAATCCATTTCGAAATGTAATTATATTTGTCCATTAATATCAGAAAAAAACAAGATCCTACCTTCCCGCTACAGCATGGGTACCTAGATGATTTAGAAGAAACAATTGAAGACTCTGAGAGCTGATGCAGAAGATACTATACTCATGACTGGATTCCTACGATAAAATGGGATACTAATTCGTTTTTCGATATAAAAACGAAAATGTTATTATCTTTGTCGTTTAACGTCTTTTTCCAAAACTTTTAAAAGATAGAATGACTGATTTAGGGAACTGCTCTAAGAGAGATCAGCTTAAGAGGTAAATTCTTAATTATCGATGAGGTTCTACTTTGTCTCAAGAAAAAAGTTCTCCCTACATTCTGCATTTAACGTGAATGCCTAGGAGATTTTAAACATGAATTCAGCAGATGTCACAACGAATGTAATAAGGACTATTCATACAGCTAGATTTTTAATTCAGAAATAATTAAATACTACTTTTTCTATCAATATGAAAAGAAAAAGTTCTTACCTTAGGTCTTTGACACGGGTACCCAAATGAGATAAGATATACAATCAGTCATCATGAAAGCGAATGTATAACCGACATATGCCACGGCTGAATTCTTAATTAGGCAAGAGAAATTGCATTGTTTATCGATATAAAAATGAAAATGTTTTTGTGTTCGTCCTTCAACGTGATCATTCAACTGAGATGAGATATATAATCGCTCAGTTTTCCAAAGCAACGTAGAAAAGACTGTTAGCGTAGCTAGAAGTTTAATTCCGAAACAGATACTGCTTTCTCTCTCGATATAAAGAAGTGTCCTTACTTATGCATGTCCTTCCACGCAGGCATTCTGCAGATTTGAAACACACAATCAGTCATTTTCAAAACAAACGTAGAAGGGACTCTTTGGAAGGTTTGATACTTAATTAGCAAAGTAATTTCAGTTGGCTATTGATATCAAAAAAGATTATCCTATCTTTCTATTTCTATATGAGCACAATGAAGATTTGCGGAATACAATCGTGGATTCTAAATACGAATGAAAAAGAGACTGCTGTCACGACTAGATTAGGGATACAACGATGATGATTCATCGTTCACCGAAAGTACGGCATCACCAATAAACGGTGAGTCGGTGGCCTATTGTCACCAATGCGTTTCTAATCCAGCTGTGATAACAGGGTGTGGGTTTAGATCTGCATTGTGTCTTCATTCACATCCAACATCATCTTTATCAATTAATCATTCACAATGCAGATGTGAAATATGTCTGAGTATGCAATCAAATAATCTGTGGTCATTATAAAATGCAGTAACATATGAAATTAATAGATGGTTAGACAGACGATATAGTCGACTAATATTTGATATTGGTCTCGGTTCAAAAATGAACCATATTAATTTGAAAGAAATTGAACATCGTCAACTAATGACTGCTTACCGATTTATCAGCTTCTACTCAAGCTAAAACTAATCGACAGCCAACAGCTGTCAACTAATTCCTTAAATGAAGTTGATGTAATTATACTATTTTTTTCTATTATCATCACTTACAACATCATTAAATATATTACCAACGAATGGTTTATGTAAATAACAATCAATGAATCCAACATGTAAATACATATCATCTGATCATGATCAATCAGGTGAACAATAACCAGAAGGACAAACGTAATCAATCAAAATGAAATCTTCCATTACTGAATCCAAAAAAACGTGAAGAATCAACTGGTGAAAAAAAATGCAAAATTTCAGAACTGCACCTGCAGATTCCAACAACGAAAACGTTATTACCAACACGAGATAGTCCGTCGAAACATTGGTCGAAAACTTATGACTCACAATATAAAAGAAGTCCTTGGACAACATAATATTTTATTCTCGGCTGTCAACGTTTTGACTTCTTCAATGATTTACAAAAAAAATCATTGTGTATTTGGATCAAAGATGAGCTTAAATTACAGGCGCATCAGATTCAGACAAATTTTTTTACATTTGAACGTTACAATATATTTCAACATGACAAACAGAAACCAAGATCATTTTTTCGTTATAATAATTATATGAATTACCATCACCATAATTCTCCATCAAATAAATAAGAAAAAGACAAAATTTATTGAGCCATCATTTCATTATTGATATTTACTTGATTATAAGCACGAATCAATTGATGAAGTAAAACAACATCGAACAAAAAATCGAAATAATGAAACTTTCAACATCTATCAACCATGTTGTTCTATGTTCGTCATGTCTAATCTAAAACACATTAAATACTGCATCTTATTTCTTCTACTACTTCTATTTTAATATATAAATGTATATTATGGGACTTTTTTTTATTCATTATTCGAATAAAAGCTCGTAGAACGGTTACTATTCATCATTCGAAAAGAATGAAACACAAAGAAAAGAAAATGAGTCTCGGCTGGTATTCAATCCAAGTAATTACTATCCACACTGGTAACTAGTCAGACACTTTAACTAGCTAAGCTATCGAGGCATAGTCTTAACTCAAATTCAAATTCAATATGAATATTTATTCAATCTTTTCGAGTGATATTACAAATAGATATTTCGTTGTATGAAGACTAACTCTAATCAACCTCGATAATCAATGATTCAAAAAGATGTCTGTCTATTGCCGTCACATTCAATCATATATAATTATATATAAATATATATTACAGAACTTTTTTATTCACTATTCGAATAAAATATGGTAGGACAGTTATTATTCATCACTCGAACAGAATGAAACACAAAGAAAAGAAAATGAGTATTGACTGGTATTCAACTCGGGTAATTAGTATCCACATTAGTAACTAGTCCGAGCAAGGAGGAAAAAGCTGATTTACATCATCTGAAAATCATAATTAAATCATTGTAAATCATCAAAACTCATTTTCAAATCACAAAATCACAAATCATCTTTTCTCCCTTGAGCTAGAGGCTTTTACCAGATGAGCTATCGAAACATAGTGTTAACTCGAACGCAAATTCAACGTGAACATTTATTAACTCATTTCGAATGACGAATCATAGCCATTCTACCATTTTTTATTCGAATAATGAACAAACAAGTCCTGTAATATACATTTATGTATAATTATATACGATTGAATGTGACGGCAATAGACAGACATCTTTTTGAATCATTGATTATCGAGGTTGGTTAGAGTTAGTCTTCATACAACGAAATATCTATTCGTAATATCACTCGAAAATATTGGATAAATATTCATATTGAATTTGAATTTGAGTTAAGACTATGCCTCGATAGCTTAGCTAGTTAAAGTGTCTGGCTAGTTAGCAGTGTGAATACTATCTGGATTTGAATCTAAGTCTATACTAATTTTCTTTTCTTTGTGTTTCATTCTTTTCAAGTGATGAATAATAACCGTTCTACCATCTTTTACTTTGCATGTATTACTTTTGATAAAAAACTTTTTTTCTTTTCTTTATTACATTTGAATCTACATTTGATATAGTTCGATATAAACCGTTTCTTTTGCTGACCTATCTCATGTGAATCTTCATTATACTTTTGTTTTGATATTACTCATTCCGTACTCAATCTTTATGGTCATCAGAAGTCAACCAAATTCAGCATGAATTAAACTCGATTCCATAGTCCATGCAATGCTCTGGTTTGCTGTAATATCAAAAATATCTTCGACAAATATCGTTTGTGATCGTATTAATTTTAGTGAAATTCAAGTATTACTTTATCTTTTTTTGTTTTTCTCATAATCTTAATACAAATGGTTGTTGTATGGCATATATATCAATATATCTGCCTCCCTTGTCGATGAAAATGATCATGTTCTTGTGCCACCAAATTAGAAGGACAGCTATCTTTATACATAAAAAAAAACTATTTATTACTCAATCGATAGGTTTTATTGTCGATTTGTCAATTAAAAATATCATTTAATAGCATAGCACAATTAAAAGAATTTCTAATATAGATTAAAAAGATAACCAGCAATCTATCACCGAATTAGTTGTACGATCTTAATGTAGACATAGGTTCTAATCCATAAAAGCTGAGGATTCGTCTTGACAATGAGAAAAAAAACTGACTAGGAGAATGGAGAATCTCAACACTCAGTATTATCATATTATAATTCAAAAAAAATTACCTTTTTTTAGAGAGACCAAGAATGTCCCTTGGAAGGAATCTTCGCTCTGAACAGGCTAAATTTCCACTTTTCTTAGTTTATGTGAGAAAATGCTTTTCCATGTGGGTAACTTCATTTGTTTTCTCTTACGCAAAATATATCAATAGAATGTAATGTTTTTAGTAGCTTTTTATAATAGAAAATAAAGATACATATCTTAAACAAGAAATATTCATGTCCATATTCAATCTAGTTATTTGCCAGCATAATATTAAGTGACACAGTTTTTCCTTGAATTAAGGCGTAAATGCACATTGTATTTTAAACATTTCCAGTATGTCTTCTCAGAACAGTTTTCGTTCTTACATCGCGTATTATAAATAGCAAAGGGGAATACCAGCTAATCATTAGTATCATCATATTGTATTAGGGGTGAGAAGGTTATTGTTATTTTTTTTGTTATTATAACAATAACATTCACTTTTTGATTCAAAAACATTAATGAAACAAGTGTAAGCATAGTTTGTGCGTACGTCAAAAAATTACTTTATTCATACAGTATCTTTATTACCATTTGATATAAGAACCAGTCGTAAATACTTTGAGAAATCGTAAAATAACTTTTTTTGTTATTGTTATATAATAATAACAATAATAATAACAATAACAAAAAAAATTATTTTAGCATTTCTCAAAATATTTACGACTGGTTCTTATATCAAATGGTAATAAAGATACTGTATGAATAAAGTAATTTTTTAACGTACGCGCAAACTATGCTTACACTTGTTTCATTAATGTTTTTGAATCAAAAAGTGAATGTTATTGTTATAATAACAAAAAAAAATAACAATAACTTTCTCACCCCTATATTGTATAAGTTGTTACACTTGATGTTACTTCAAGAATCTTTTTTGTTACTGATTTATTTTTCTCATCATTTTCATCTTTCACCTGGTGCTAAGTTAACTGAAGCTAATTGTAATTGTTGAACCTTTGATTTTTGTATTAGATATATTCCTATTTCGGGTTTCAAATGAAATAATCTGAAACAATCCTAACTTGCTATGCCATAATTATTACCACGACGATCAAATTTAAGGAAGACCCAAGAAATGATAACCATCAAATCAAATTGTCTTCCTATAGGATGTGGGTGTGGGTGTTATTATTCTCTCGTACTACACCCACACCCACACCCAAATACCTCCCCGCTTGCCGGAGCTTAGTGATTATATCATGGAACAATTCTTTCTTTATAGATTTCTATTTAACATACGTCATTTAACACAACGCAGAGCTAAAACTACCGGATGAGACTCTTGAAAAACCTCGAAACTGGTGGTGTCTTTATTTTCAATGATACACAAAAACCAACATCTGCACTCAAACAGAACCACACGCACACACCAATTTTCTCCATTTTCCGCCAGATTTTGTCGTTGTTAGCGAAACGCTTTCGAGTTCTTTCTTTTGGCTTATGAAAGCTTTCACCAAAGTCTGGATCAGTTTCGATGAGGACATATGTAGATCCGAAGGCTCATTAGTACCATAGATTATGATATTATTATCGATGGCTGTTACAGCGATACCTTGAATAAATGCAACATACGTCGCCAAAGGAAGCCAAACGGAATTTCCAGTTTCCTGAAATATTTTGATTAGTTGTTCTGGAGGTAGTTGTTCAAAACGGATCGACTTATTTTCTCTAGCCACTGAGTAAAGTTTCAACACCACGTCCTCGTCTAAATCTTTCATTCCAGAATAAGAATGTAGCACAGCTTCAAGCACAATGAGTCTTAAATCGTCATCCACATTCATTCTCTCATCAGAAAACAACTTCACCAAATAACCAATCACCTCAGTTGTTGCTGCTTTTTCACCCATCTTTTCAAGGGCATAACACGCACCTTCTCGGACTGATGAATC
>CAJNOL010001258.1:0-72178 GCA_905250125.1 Rotaria sordida | reverse complement strand
TGTTTTGTTGAATAATCATTCGATCATAATCGGGATCAGTTTTTTTTATATAACATACTTTTCTTCTTCCACCAGTTCCATCTAAATAAAACCAAGCTTCATCTGTTGTAATGAACTTCTTATATCGACCACGTGCTAATCGAAGATAAAGTTGAAATGATCGCTGTCTACGTTTCATAATATTTGATGATGTTAACTTTTGAACTTTCTGTTTTTTTCGAAGAGTAAATCCAGAATTTTTGATAATGTTCGAGACAGTTGATTGGCTGATGTGAAGATCTTTAGCAATAGCACGTTGAGTTGGTGGATCTTCGACGTCAATCTTCTTAATGACCTTCTTAATAATATATGGTGTTTGTGATGGTTTTTTTCGAAAAATTTTAATTTTAGATTTAGAATTTCTTTGACGGCCGATCTTTCGTTTGACATTTGACACAGTACGTTGAGATACATATATACCATCAAGTTTCAAAATGTTCACAATTCGAGGCTGAGAATATCCTTGACGTAATAGTTGCAAAATACGTCCTTCGACAATGTCGGAAATTTTCTTACGTGGCATTTGAAATTAATTTAAACGAATTGAACTAAAGAGGAAGGCTATAACTGTCATCGAGAGGAAAGAAAAAAAAACGTTCAATACGTGATGCGCACGTGTTATCGCGAATACTATTAAGCATGATACAAGCAGTCTGTATATGAAAAATAAAACTATTAATAATCATGACAACAACCCTAAAAACTTTTTTCATACTTGTTTGAGATTCATCAAAATTTTGGGCTAGAGCCAGAGAAACTAACAAACAAATTATATGATTTGATAGAAGAGCTGATGCTCTATCCAACTGTGCTCAAATAAAAAAAAATTCGATGTATTGCATAAATACAGCAAACGACACAAAACTAGCAAAAATAACGTAATCAACATGTATATATGTATATGTAGATGTTTTTCTCAGATAGAGAGAGAATGTGTGTGTGAGGACATTTTTTCCCGATTTGAAATAAAATAAAAAAAGAGTCGAACATCAGATCCTCTCCTCTAATAGCGACATATTCAAATTTTCGATGGTTAAAAATGTTTTTTGTTTCAAACTTTTAGATTATTTAAAGTACTGTTTATCAATCATTTAATATGTCTGATATTGAACGTATGGAATCACCACCACTAACAACAACACAAACATCAAGACCAACATGTGGAGTGTAAGTTGATGTTAATCATTTTCCGAATGATAAAATTGTAAGATGAGCCACGATAAAACTGCTCTATACACATAGTGCGTAGTGTTCATGAACATAGAATATGCTTGATGAACTTCAGTACTCATATTGTTGTTACTTACATTGTTCAGAAATAGTGCCATAATGCTAACATATACTTCTACTCAGAAGTGAATAGACATTTCAAGTGTGTGTTTATTTGCTTAGACTACCTGATTGGATCAACATCGATCCGAAAAAATCATATCATGATGATCGACCACAAACGGAACTTCAATTTATTACATTTGCCCATTGTTCTCACATCGCCCAAACGGTAAGTACTGTTTTTGTTGTTGAATTATATATATATTGATAATTATACTGGAGTATTCTTCTAATGAGACTGTTGAATGAACCGACTATAACTCACTATGAATGTATGTTTCTCAGCTTGATGCACTTAGTACGATACTATTAATGTCTTGACAATAAAAATAGTAGAATATTGTCAAAACTAAAACATACATCACATTCACATATTTGAGACGGTTCTAAGTTAGAGCAACAAAATATTTTTTTTATCTATGCTTTTGAGAACAAATGAAGTGCTTCACGTTGTTACGAGATAAGTGTAATGTTTATTTTGATAAAATCTTTATAATTATAGAAATTAGAAATTACAGTTTGGTATGAATGGTCATTATTAAGATTGATACTTATCAATATAAGCTTCATTAGGTTGGTTGGTCGGTCCTCTTGTGGACTCTCTCTCAAATTGTCGTGTTAATCTAATAAAAAGGAAAAATGTGAAAAATGGAAGGTGAATGATATTATGAGCAGTTTGGCGATTCCCAAAAAGCTGAAACTGATTTCTTACAATTTCTTCGAAGCGGAACCGATAATAGATTTGAAACGGTTTAATCATTAGAGAAATACAAAAAAAATTGTAGTTCTCGAGATAATTGGAAAATAGTATGTCAAAAACGTAACACCGTTACGCTTGGACAACCCTATATATCTCAATCAATTGAAGAACTTTTAAGAATATCAAGTTTTTTTTCTTCAGAAATGCTTTGATTAATTATTTTTTGTTTCTTATTTAGTTTAATTATATGTTACGATCGGCTTAAGTGCAGTAATGAAGCACCAAATTTTACTACAGAGTGATGGTGGAGGAAGGTGTAAATATACGCTTCCCTTGTCGTATGTTACAAAGCTTTTGGAAATATAAAAAAGCTTTTTTAAATGGGGTGTGGGTATGGGTGAGATGCAAATGCGGGTGTCTCTTTTCTTAACTTATGCCCACATTCATACCTACTCATCCATACCCAAATCCACACTTCACCTACACCCATACCCACACCCACGATAAGTAGAATTTAAGTTCAGGTCGACTAAGTTGGAGTGGGTATGGAGTGTGGGCGCAGGTGTGAGTATGGATCTTTTATTGTCTCACACCACACCCACCCTTTCATTTAATATATATATATATTAATGATTTTATTTATGAAATAAAAATAATTCTCAATAATTATTTATTCATCGAGATAGGTTCACATATTTATTCAAAAGAGATACGTGTACCATGTTGTTTAATAGTTTCATTATTTTTAAAATAATTTGATTTTGTATTTGTTCGACTCCAAACTTCTACTTCATCATTGTCATCGTGATATTGTGAATTATCTATACCGTTAAAATCATGTCGTTCATTTCGTGGAATAAATACACGAACTTTTCGACGTCTAACAATACCAATAATGAGAATCATGGTGATAATAAATAAGAAACCAGTTACTGTGATAAATTTCATTTTATTAGAAGATATATCAAATTTGGTTTTTTTATGTTTACGATGATATTGACTGGTAGAATTAACATCATAAATAGAAGTATCACTACTTGTTGTAGATATACTATTAGTTGTTTGAACTATAGTTGTATGTTTAAATTCATCTAATGCTTTAGCAGAATTTTTCCATGTAAAAATATATGGATATTCTTTTGTTGGACATTTTAATGATTCACCTATGTGCCATGACGATTTTTTACCACCAACAGGTTCAAGCATATTATTCCAAAGTGAAAGTGCAGCTAATGAATGACCTTTACCTAAAAAGTTTTTAATAAAAACTAATCTTTTACTTTTAGACAAAAAAAGACCTAAACTTACCACTAAAATGAAAACAATCTGGTGCAAAATAACTAAAATCAATTTTATGATTATCTTTATATGGTAGTTTAGTTTTAACCATAAATGGTTGAATAACTACAGTAAAATCATCACGATCTTCATATCGTCCAGAACCAATGAAATCAAAAAGTAATTGATGATAACGTATTATATAATCTTCTAATGTTTTAGCTTGTTCAGCTGTTGGAAAAGCAGCACATGGACATGTTTTTTTATAAAGTATTTGACAAATATAATTACCATTACTAAGATCTTTAACATTACGAACATTAAGTACAGGAACAAGATTTATAAGTGTACGTGGTATTGAAGCATTATATAATTTATTCAATGTATCACGAATATTATGCATATATTGTTCTGGTGTATGTTTAGTTGAATTTGAATCTTCGCAAAAACTGCATAAATCATTACTCTAAAATATTTCTTTGACATTAAAAATAAACAGATTTTTTAGTTTGACTTACACCAACAAATAATGTAATAACTTTCCAATCCTTATCCCAATCACATAATTTGTCATGTTTTAACCGATTAATAAGAAGTTCTGCTTGATACACCATTTGACTTGAACTATCCCATGATTTAGCTACAAACAAAAAAAAAACTGTGAAAAGATTTTCTTTTTAAAATCTACTTTCACTGACCAACATTGAGTCCATTGTTTGTACCATTTTGACTATTAGGAAACATTAACGATACTTTTGTAGAATAACCTTCAAGTTTTGGATTGTATTGTCGTAAAATATTAGGTAAAGATAACATTTTTGAATATGTATAATCACCACCAATAGACCAAGATATACCTAAAAAATAAATTTTTTAACGAAATAAATAATATCTTGGATCGACTAACCTCTATTTTCCATTAATAAACCAATTGGAGTAATAGCATGAGCAGCAATACCAGTTGTTAAACTATCACCCATAGCAGCAATACATTTTACATCACTTGGTCGAAGAGTATGTACTGATGTAGGAATACTAATATTTTCATTAGATTTGTCTATTGGACATGGAAATTTTCCATGAGAATTACCATAGATATAATCAGATTGAGAAAAAAGTTCTGATGACCATTTGGTATATTCATCAAGAAATTTTTCATCATAACTAAGTTCTTCAATATAAGCTGCATAATTTTCAACGTCAAGAGCAAAATTCTTGCCGAATAAAAATGTATATAAAATGAAGGTAGTAAAGATAAATTTCATTATTGTCGTTGTTAAAAAATGGCAAACTGCTTGCTGATGTGTTCGAAGGCAACAAAAATATACTTTTTTAAAAATATGATAATAGGTGAAGATAAGAAAACTGGCTCAACGAGAGTTACGCAATATGAAAAAAAAGAAAAGAATCTACGACAAGACGGGAGATAACGAATTACGAAGTAATGCAAAAAAAAACTATCAAGTATAAGTCATCTGTTAGGTTTTTGTAAAAATAATGGAAAAATTGAGATTCTTTTGATAAATCGAGCCAGGTATCCAGGCCAAAAAAATCAGATATAAGATCTTGTAGATCAGACGAAACCGTATGAAGAATCGCAGTCTCAGAGATCTTACATCACAATCGTACTATAAGATTTCAGAGACGATGATTTTTCGTACGATCGTCATACGATTTCGTCTGGTCTGCAAGAATCTTACGTCTAATTTTTTTGACCTAGGAACGTGTGATTTGAGATATAAGATATACGATAGCATCATATTGTAAGAACCATATCAAATCTTACAGTAAGTTAATAAAGTGTGAATATTACAATATTCAATTACTTGTAAGATCATATACGATCTTTGCAAGATTTTTCCATCTTAATCGATACAGTGAATATTTCTGTACTTTTTAAAATTATTTGATCGAAAACTTCAGTCGTGTTCAACTCTCGTCAGTGCAATATTGTTAATCTTCAGTTTTGTTTTGGATATCGAATCAGTGAAAATCGTCTCGAAATATGAGAAACGATGTTCATCATTCTACATACAGTGAAACCATTACTAATGAGCGTCTCCTAATTATGAACGATCTCAAGTCTGACGGAACAATTTTTGCTAGAAATGATTCTGTCTAATCTGAATACTTTTTTGTGATTCTTCTTTCTATTCTTTAAAGTGAACACATGTGTAATAGTTTGTTGAATCTCTTTCTACTGTCTATTCCGTGTTTTTTATGCACTACGAATAAGTACATTTTATGTATGAGAGTTATTGATATGGATAAAGATATACCTGCATTCAATGAATGATTGAATAATTATGAACGCCTTTTAGCCCCGAATACTAATAAATAAGAAGGTGATGATGATTGTATCTCAATAGAATCGCCATCAAAAATAATGAAAGTAGTGGAAATGATATAAAAAGCCCATTTATTAGCCAGAACACAGCAATTAAAATAACATCAATTAATTAATTAATTAGAGTTTGGATTAACTGGTGTTTATCCTTTAGATGAGCAAGAAAGATGCATGAACTCTCTAAGTTGAGCATCTCTGTATAGTGAACACTTTTAAATGGTCCCGGCAATGTTCACATTAGAGAAATTTTACTGAATATTTCATGATGTTTTAGTTAACTATTATCATAAATGATTAGACATGATCTCAGATTGATTAAGTAAAAATTACATTCGAAGAAAAAAGTAACGAAGAATCGAATATTTAGTCAAATTGCGATTCATTTAAGGTTTCATGCAAATCATTTCGTTGAAATCATTCAATGATTATATTTGCTCTCTGTATTTGGTCACATGTGCGTTTATTATTGATTGATCGGAAGAAAAAAAATGTCTAAAGTAAAAGCATTTCAGCAAGAACTTCAATCAATATTATTTACCTTCAATGCTAAAAATAGTTTTATTTCTTCTTTAGCTTTCTTCATCATAGACTTGACTGATAAGTTTGCTTTTTCACCAACATTTCTTCCATTTTCAAAGCAATTTCACATTTAAGAAGCAACGTACACGAAGGCAATAATGTCATATGACCAAGAAGCTGCCGATGCATTACCGTCAAGCTTTGATATTGGTGGTTTATCAAATGCACTTATGAATCCTGCCCAAGCTTTTAATATGTTAGATCAGAATGGTGATGGACGTGTAACAGAAGTAGATTTAAAATTATTATTAGAACAATTTGGTATTAAAGGCATGAGTGCTAAAGTATTGGCAAAATTTATTTTTAAAAAATTGGATGCTGATCATAGTGGATCAATAGAACCCAGCGATCTTACACATGCTAATGGCATTCTCTCAGCCTTATTGAAAATGAAACAAAACAAATGATGGTTTTTTTGAAATAACGGATGTTTGAAGAAAAAATGAACTTCTTTTCTCTATGTTAATCATATCTCTTTTAATATTTGTTGATCCAAACTCAATCGTTTGTTTTTCAAAAATTTGATCTTTTAATTCTCTACAAAATACTAATATTTTTTTTAATGCAAATAACATTCATTATTTTTCAGGATATGCTGCCAGTAAACAGACAAAGATAAAAAAAATTTCTAAAATTACTTTTTTCTTGAATATTTTGTTTAAACTGAATACTTCAGGATTTAAATTTGAACTATTCGATAGATTATGTTCGTCATCGATGATAGAAAGGAAATTAGCTTGACATCATTATTCTGTTAATTCATGCATAAGATTTTGTTCAATTTTCCGAAAATTCCAGTTCTTTAGGTATTTCTAACGGAGAAATATATCAATGATATCGCACTTCATGAATTTTTTAACTTGACTTTTGCGATATTTGTATTCTTTAATTGGTCGTGGCATAAAACAACTCAAAGTCACTTTAATTGTATCACTAATCGATAACTTGACTTTGAATTCATTCTTTATTTTTCTGATTGATCAATCAAAATCCTTTTTAATCTCAATGTTTCAACAAGATTCTAATCTGAAATTCAATCTAACAACATTCTTGTTTGATTGATCAAGAACATAAGAATTTGAAAGTATGAATTTCATGTCAATATTCAATAAGTAAACACATTAGATAAAAAAAGATGTATTTGTTGACCCATTAGTGAGTCAAAGTATACTGAATTTTGCAGTTTCGTAAAACAGATGATTTGACGACAGATCAATTATTATCCATTTCAAGTGATGAATATAAGAAAAACGAATTATAATAAAACGTATAGTTTTCATAGAAAGAAATTTGAAACTAGATGTAATTTAGTTGTAGTTATTTTGTTAAAAGTTAAAAATAAAATAGGACAGCATCAAAGAAAAGAATCTTGACTGATGATCAAGAAAATCAAGAATCTGGAAAGAATAAGTCCAAGAGTATTAATTAGTCTTCTTTGTTTTTATGATCGTTTCGGATGTGAGAGACTTGTCTTCACCCACAAACAAGTATTTCATGGCTAATTCTACCAGGACTCACTTTCGAACTAGTGACGAAGTCCGAACACTAGCTCCTTTCTTGTTCTGAAAAGTATAGTGATGGCATGTCTTAATCTTTTATTAGAAAAAAAACAAAACAAAAAAAAAATTAAAACATTTGCTATACACCAAAACCTGTTAATCCAACACGAGATGTCCGTGGTTCGAGTTTTAATGAAAGAATATAACATTGATCTTCAGTTAATAGACGTGATCGATCTAATAAATAAGCACATACACGTGGATTATGTTTTATTTTAAATGGTGTAGATTGAAAACGATGTACTTCATTTATAATATGTGTTTTCTATAAAAAAAAAAAAAAAAAACAATAAAATCAATGAACTATATTTTAATATTCTTTACCATTCGCATTTTCGAAAAATTGATTAAATTTTCTGATATATCAGATGAACTTTCTTCAATAAATGTTAAATCAGATAAATATAAACCAAGATATGGCACACATGGTGGATCAACTCTATTGAAAATAAAAATTTTAATTTCATGAATTTGACTAACGATTTTCTTTTTTTACTTTGTTAATGTATCACGTAAGTTTTTAAATTTCCCATCGGAATGAACAAGATTTTGAAGTTTATTTATAACTTGTTTATTTTGTTTTGATATACGATCCCATGTTTGTTTTAAACGATAAACAGAACTATTTACAAAAGCAGCCATTATTTGAAGAACACCATTAAAATTTCGTAAATATCGACATATATCAGCAACAGTACCTAAAAACAAATATATTTTGAAAAACAAAAGAATCAAAAATGAATTTTGTTCAGTGAGTATTTTCGATCAATTATCTACTACAATTTAAACTGTATGTTGACTAAGGTGTGGGTGTCTTCTGTCAGTTATTTCCGTAGTATCTTTTACTCAAAATGTTTTACTGCAATCCAAACGACACAAATATTCATTCTCTTAAAAACATACACCATTTTTCAATACATTGGACACGAGCATTAACAGTTGGTATTAATAATATTTCTGTAATAACAAGTCGACACATCTATGAAAAAACAAAATATGAATAAAAAGAATTCATATAAAACTTTGATTAGTTGTTTTACTTCATTAAATCGTCTAGATACAAGAGCTACATTTGGTGCTAAATCATCACGACCAGGTTTCATCCAACCTTGTAAAAGTAATTCTCTAAAGACAAAAAAATAAATATTTCGAATGAAATAAATTCGAAGTTTTTTTTTGTTTTTTTAGTTTACTCGCTGCCTAATGCACAAAAAAGTTTATGATCAATTAATGTCATTTGTTCAGCAACATCAGAAACAGCTATTTGTTCGAATGTTGTATTTGAAACCTGAATATAAATAAATAATTTTGAATAAATAAATATTGAATTTTTTTCTTTATTATACTTGTGTTGGATTAAGAAGTATACGTAATTGTTCATTTTTTTCATCTATTTCAGCTGTTTCTAATTGTTTTATAATTGCAACAGCTGCTTTATGTTCACCAGCAATTAAATGATTATTGAATAACATATCTTGCAATAGTTCAAGAACCATCTATTATTACAAAGAAAACATTATTCTATGACATAGATTTAAAAAATTTATCATCTTACTTCTTTTAGTTTAGGATTAGTATGAAAATCCTAGAATTGAAATAAAGAAATGTAAAACAAGATCATGAACTCAATAGAAATTATGTTTGTTTGATTTGTATCTGTGGATTCTCAATACTACAGATACATAAATTTTGAATTGAAGTTTCAGGAATTAGTAAATTCACACTGAAAGACAACCTATTTTCAATATTCATAACTATAAATTTCCATCAACGATTTCTGTCAGAAGAAATCTAATGATAACTTCGGATGGAAGCAATCAAAACTGAGTAGAACTGTTATTTAAATGAATTGGCAGAACAAAGAATTCTGAATACTAAAAAAAACTCATGTTTGAAACTATGTTTTAGGAATTGATGCATCTCTAACTGTGTTCGTGCAATAGAAAAATAACGAGTTTTGACATAGTCCTTAATTTACGTAATTTATGTCTTCGAACATCTTCAACTTAACACTATTGTTGAAATACATAGTTTCGATCGTTATACACAGTAGTACAGTTTTGACTCTCACCACATTAACTAACGAAAGAATATACCCAACTGTCGGATGCGGTTCGACTTCACATTACGACTACGACTAAGTCTCGGTGAGATTAAGAAAAGTTTAAAAGGATTCGAGTCCACAACCTACTATTGAAAAGTTATAGCCATTTTAATGGAATTTTTACTGAGAGCACGGCATTTCTGAACAATGTTACGTGGCTATAGACAAAATTTCAGTTCGAAACTCTGTTGTGGATTTTTCGAAAATGTTATATTCTCAGTAAAAATTTCATTAAAACGGACATAACTCTTCAATAGAAGGGCATGAGCGCGAATTCTTTTCAACTCTTTCTTAGTCTGACCGAGATCTACTCGTAGCTATCATGCAAAGTCAAATGGCGTTTGACAGTTGGATACATCTTTTCATAAGATCATCTGGAATCGGTCTACATGGTCACTAAATTTTCAGATTAGATATTGCAAAAGTCACTCTATATTAAAGCAAATATTATTGTTTATTCGGTCTATTAACACAAATCAAAAAAGCAATTGTGCTTTTTATCATATCGAATACTACTTAAATTATTCGTATGACATATCATACGTACTAATGGATGCTTTGTAAGCCAATGTCGAAGAACATTAAGAACACGCATTGTTGAAGCTGTATTAACAATAATATATTCATTTGCTCTTTGTTCTCTAGCACTTAATGGCATAGCACTATTACTAGTTGTTGCTGGTTGAATTGACATTGAACCACCACCTGTTTTTATTATAAATAGTTTTAAAAAAGAATATTGAGAAAACAAAACAATAAAGGCTATTTTAAAAAAAAAACAACTATACCCGGATTACTTGCTAATCGCTCATTTCTTATACTTTTTGGTGATTCACCTGATGTAGCAACAGCAAATGCTTGTGTTGCTGCAGCTGAACTTATTCGACGACGAGATGATCGTGATGATGTAACAACAACACCAGGTAAAACTTTTTTAAATGAACTTTCACCTGCATTACGTATACTTTGACGTGGTGATGCAAGAACTTCACTTAGACGTTTTGCTACAAAATAGAATATGATAAATGAAAAAGATAATTTAGTTTTTTTTTTCTTCATGACATACAAAGCCATAGAACATTTTGTGTTGTAGTAGTTGGTTGTACATCAAGTTGTAATCGTTGTTTTTGTGTTGGTGGACTATCACTTGCTTCAAAACGAAGAGATTTTCTTTCCCCCTATAGATTATTTTTATATTTAAAATACAAGAAATTTTTAAAAGATTAATAAATATGATACTTTAGTTGTATTGTTTATATTAGGATTTTCTGAATATCGTATTCGACAACGATTTTCTGATTTACGTACAATATCAGTTTGAGAATCATTGGTTATATTAACTGATGGAAAATCAAAAAGTATTTCTAATGAATTAAAATCATTATCTTGTATTATTTGATTAGAATTTTTATCTATATTAATCGATATTCCATTATTTGATGATAAATGTGTTTGTTGTTCATCACGACATATTGATACAACATCAGAAAATGTTTCTGATGATGCAAGTGGAGCTTGAGTACTATGTAATCTATCGATTGATGCTGTAATATCCATGGATGAACTTGTTGGTAAACCAACACATCTTTCAATAGTTTTTATTGATAATTCTAAATGATAAAATATTGAAATTAAAAAAAAATAGATCAATTTATACTTTACTAGAAATCATTCTATTGAAAATATATAACTTCTATTCAAAGAGTATTCTCAACTACATTGTACAATATTTAAATAACAATATTGAAAATCCTCTATAAGGACTTTGATTTGAACATAAAACTTTGGATGGCTTTTTTTCATCTTTATAACCGAGTAAGGCTTTATTATTCTTAGTTTTTTCTTTTACAATGAACTAACATGTCTTTTCGTCAATGGTTTTAGTCTTAAATCTGGGACTAATAAGGAAACTTTTCCAGGTGCTAAAAAGCTTTTGAGCTCAAATTTTGCTCATAGGCTGGGGATGTATAGAGCAGAAAAACCTTAGGAGGATATAGGTTCAAGCTACAACTTAACGGAGATATCGACTTTTTCGGTAAAATCAAAGTTTTGATCTGAAACTTTTACATACATTAAGGTCTCAATCAAATGAACTTGCCTAAAAAGTTTCAGAATTTCTGGATGAATTATCTCCGAAATATGAGTTTTCGAAAATTATTTGTGCATAATACAATATCTACAAAAAACCGTCTATAAGCTAATGTACTGGTATTTCGGAGATAATTTATCCAGAAATTCTGAAACTTTGTAGACAAGTTCGTCTGATTAAAACATCGATGTATGCAAAAGTATCAGATCAAAACTTTGATTTTATTGGAAAAGTGGAGTCCTATAGGAAGATTGTAGTAAATAATCGACATCTCAGCTAAATGATAACTTATGCCGATATTTTCCTAAGATTTTTCTAGTCTATACATTCCCTGCCTATAGGCAAAATTTGAGCTCAAAAGCTTTTTAGCACTCGGAGATGTTCATGCTTATGTTTTTCAATCCTGTGAAGTATATCAAATAAGCTTCACGATTGCAAAAATATTTATTGCAAAATAATATTTAGTCTGATGATTTTTTAAAAGTAATTGAGTAACAACAAAGATAATTATACTTGATTTTCTACTGATTTCAATTGAAGATATTTATTTTTGAAGTAATAACTTACTTTTTTCGTTAATTCTTGCTGTTGTTAGTGCTTCATTTTGATCGATACCTATGAGCAAAAAAATAATTTTTGTTTTTAATTATATAATATATTGATTTTTATCTTTACTTAATGCTCGATGAAATGTACCAATATGTGAATGTCTTCTTAAATCTCGTTCTTGTTCAATTGTAGAATTAATTGTTAAAAATTTAGCACCTATAAATAAATCAATTAATTAATTAATTAAACTTTTCCTTTTTATTTCTGAGCTCAACCTTCTGATACACGTCGAGTAAATTCATTATCATGTTCATTGGTTAGATATGGCTTTTTTTCTCTGAATAAAATTTCAAAAAACAAAAATGTTTTCATGTAAAAATCAATGAATTTAATTTTACTTTTGTTGTCGTTCGTCAGTTTTTGGTATTGTATTTACATTAGTTCCATCGATTTCAATCGTTTGATCAAGTGACGTATGTGGTGATGATTTATAAACTCGAATTAATGTTTCCATAACTGTATAAGCATCTGTATATAAACGATAAGTTAAAAGAAATGTATTGAGAAAATCAATTGATAAAAAACGTAAATCTGTTAAACGTTCGAGTAAACGTTCAACAGTTGCATGTCGAATCTAAGAAAATAAAATATTATTTTTTACATAAAGCAAAACAAAAAACAGTTGTTTTTTTTTATAATGTATTTTACTTGTGGTATTTTACATGAATCAAGTGTTTTAGAATATTTAATTTCAGCATCATCTTTATATAATTTAACATCAGATCTATAAGAAAAACAAGACATTGAAAAATAATTAAAATTTTTTTTTAGCTTTTTTACTTGACAGATTCTGGTGCAATAACTGATGATGCATTACGAAATGTTCCTGTAACTAATTGAGTATAACGAAGATTTTGCAAACATTGTGCTATATCTGTACACCATTCTGATTTATGTTTTTCATCATTAGCAACAAATGTTGCTGAATATGGTGTTTGATCAGGTGATTCAACAATTAAACGAAATAAACGAATTATATGAAAATCTAATTCAGTAGTTGTGTCTTCTGATATATCAGAATTTGTATTATCAATACTATCTTCTTCTGTGACTGATGCAAGTAAATATTGAGGATCTGTTGTTATATCTTCAACAAGTGTAACGTCAGCTAATGAAATAACACCACAACCCTTTAAGAACAAAATGAAATATTCTTCAAAGATAACGTATATATATATATAACCTATAAGATGAAAATCTTGGCACGAAATTTTTGTCCACTTAAAGACAACTGGTTAGAGCGTCAGAAGCAGTTAGTTAGAATCAGAAAGTTGTGGGTGGTGCCCAACTTTATGGCATACGGGAGAACTTTTCCTCTAGGTGTCAAATCGCTTTTCGATCGAGACGATATTCATTTGATGAGTACTAGAGAGTAATAGAAAAATCTAGAATGATATGATTTTCCTGGCCTTCATTCTCGAGATATTGAAATTTTACTGAGATTTTTCAACACAAAAGTTGTGCTCAGATGGAAAATCGACTGTCAACTTCAAACCTTACACGAACAAAGCTCTTAATGAGATTAGTTAATTGTGCAAGTTTTAGGTTTTCTACAGGATTTTCTTTCTTAAGATGTAAATATATAGATAAAATTTGCTTTTACACATGAGAGAATTTCGAATATTGACATATCTCAGGATAGAAGATACTAGAAAAGTTATAACTTGCTCAATAAAACAATCTCATTGCGAGCTTTCTTCATGCAAAGTTTGAGGTCAAAACTCTAAAGTTACCGCGGATTTTTGTTGAAAAACCACTAAAATCTCGATATCTGAAGAATGAAGCGTCGAAAAACCAAACTACTCTAGGCTTTTCTATTACTCACTAGTAATCATCAAATGAACATCATTTCGGTCGAAAAGTTATTTAATATCCAGAGAGCTTCCCTCGTCAATTTTCTAGAGCAAAGTTTGCTCTACAAAGTGTACTATTCACTGTTGCATGATAGACAACAATTTTTTTACTAATGCTGATTTCAATAGAAACTAGCTCCTTACTAGAAAGAGCTTTCACTTATTTTAATAATTCATTTTTGTACAAACTACAACAGAGGTGTCTATTGGCTGAGTTGATATTATGATGGGGACGCATGGATTGAATCTTGAATAAAATAGAAAATTTTCAAAAGATGTTACGTATTTCCACTAAACTTTTTGTAACTTCACTTACAAAACTTTCTTTATATTCAATAAAATATCCTTGCTTAACTCTCCTCGTTCATCGCCAATTACTTTTTTGTAATTCTAATTCTATTCCTACTAAATCTTTTCAATCAGCCAGTTTTGTTAATTTCTTTTTTTTATTCAAGTACCGGTGACAGTGCATCATCATATACAAAACAGTATACATTCGAACGGACCAAATTTCTTTTGAAAACAACAATTATCGACATATGTTGTTATTAAAATATGAAAAAGCAAGTACACCTTTTGTTGGAGAAATTTTTGGTTTACCAACTAAAACAATCCGAAAATACTGGTGGATTTAAGAGAACTGAAGATTTTACAAATTGTCAAATATTTTACCAAACATTTGTTTATACATCAACTACTGATACTCGAAATCTACTTGCTCATTTATATGTTAAAAGTTTATCCAATGTAATTAGATGAGTGGCACGGCTAAGTCATTTTTAAAGAAAGAACCATGGGCTGGTTTTCTTCGCAGTAGTTCAGCTCAATGAGACCTCTGCTCTACAATAATGATGTATTGAAGCTTTTCTAAGGCACAAACCACGTAAACTAAGAACTGCACTAAAATCGTTATTTAACTTTGTACAGATATAATTTTGAACTTTTTTTCGTAAAATTTACTTATATTTGTTTAATGTTACCTCGGAAAGAAATTCTGAAGACATATATTCGGAAACAGTGAAAAATTCTGATTCTAACCAGATGTCTTTTAATAAATGAAAAATGAGTAAATATATTGTGCCAAGACTTTTACACTATACATTATATGTAAAATACTTTAACAAGATGTAATTTTCCACTTGATGCTCGAGTAGTTATAACAAGATGATTAGAAAAAAGATAACACTGTACAACAATTTCATGCCGACGAAGATCTCGTATTGCAAATCGTTGTCCGAGACTTAATTTGTTTCGATCACCGATCCATAATATAAGACTATCTGTAAACAAAAAAAAGAATATCTGATCAAATTTTTAAATTACTAAATATTAAACTATGGTATTTTCTATACAAACAAAGCGACTGTCGAATTTATACAATAATATATATTTCAATGGAATAGTATTGACTTAAAGTGATTTGTTCAATAGATCTTTCTATTAGTAGTAACATAGTTATTTCGTTCTTCTTTGATTTTAATCGTACAGAAATAGTATGAACAGTATTTTACCTTGTCGACAAAGTACTTGATTACCATCCAATAAAACATCACATCCTTCTGCAATTGATCGTTCAATAGCTAAATTTGTTCGAATATGTTCTGTTTCTGATACTTCATCATGCATAATCTATTTAATAAAAAAAACAAAATAAAACTTGAAAAATCTTGATTTTTTATTCATTAAAATTTCACTTTTGAAAGTTCTTCAAGTTTTGATTTAGTTTGTTCTAATTTTTCTCTTTCAACATGTGCATGTGGTGTATGTGATAAACAATTTGCAAGTGTTACTATATAATAAGGAATCTAACGAAATAAAATAAAAAAAATCAAAGAAATAGTAAAATTATTTTTTTCACATAATAACAAACTCGATTCATTGGTAATACTAAAAGTATATCCAATGTTAATCCTTCACATGCTGCTTTCATTTCACATCGTTCAAGAAATTTATTAAAACCTGGATTACTTAATTTACATTCAACTAAACACTAAAAATAAGAATTTTTTTTTTTCGATAAAAAAAAATAAATGAATAAGAAAAATTTCTACTTGTAAACTATAATGATGATTTCGAACATATTCCAAATAAATATGTAACATTGAAATCAACATATCAAATAGATCACCTTGAAAAAAAAACCAAATAAAATTTATATAAGAATGTTAGTATTTAATTGATTCTACCGGTATAAAATGTTGGCCAATTTTCTAGTTTTTTTGATAATCCTTTATAAAAAATTTGATGAAGAAATAGAATAATTTCACTAATAATAAAGCAAGAAGATTTGTTGTATTGAAAAATAAATTAAATAACAAAAGAAAAAAAATAAATATCACATACGTATTAAGAAAAATTGAATTAACATCTTCATGTGTAATGGGAGGTTTTTTTGAGCTTGCAGCTAAAAATAAGCGTGTCATTGTTTTCTTTATTTATTATGAAGACAAGCAGAAGAAAAAAAAAAATCTTTTACCCATTCGAAATGGTCGTACATAATTAGCAATAAGAATTTCCAATTGATGAACATATTCTCGTTCACTTTCAACCAAATTAAATACTATATTATTACGTCTACGAATCAACTCAGCATGTGGAGAACTAAAACAAAACAAAAAAAGTATCGTTTTTATTTTTTCATTTTGTCAAATTAATTCTCCTAATGACTTTATAAAGGTTACAGTAACTCGTAGATTTTTTTTTTGATGATTTTCTATTTTGTACAAATCATGGATTTCAATGAAAAAAAAACAGATTGCAAATGTAAATTAGATTTTTATATTTTACGTTCAAAATAGAATTTCTATTTATTTGACCTACATATAATAAATTAAAATAAAATTTAATTAAGAGTGTACCCAAGGCGTCAAAAAATTAAAAAATAAATTCATGACTTTTGTGAATTTTATGTCAAAAAAACAAAAAGAGGCGTTTCTAATGATGAAATGGACAACAATTTGATGTTTTTCAAATTTATTGATGAAAAGCAATATTTTAATCAAGCAAATGCAATGAAATTGATGAAAATGTCTATTTTAACTGATGAATTTAAAATACATCAAGTTTTTTGTTTGTTTCATCATTTTAATGCAAATTTTTTGTATTTTTTAACTTCCTGAGTATGCTTATAAAAATTAAAACGAATATTTAAAAATGATTTGATGTCATGCCTCAAAAATATTAAATATACAATAAACAACAATATTATAACAACATTGAATTATTATTTCGAAAAAGTCGAATTCTATCCCTTATTAATCTTACTATCATTAACAAAAGATCAATTTTAATCCTTTGATTCCTGGCTTTTCTACGAAACTCGAAATTTTTGATAAGAAAGTATTTTGCTATTTCTCAAGCCTCTTTAGCACCAACGCTATTTTTTTGTCAGAAACTGCACCTATTTAAGTGCTATCAATAGCTATAAATATCGTATTTGAAATCGGAGGGACCGCGGATAAACTCGCACATCTTTGTTAAAGTATCTGTACTCGAAGCTTTGATAAATAATGAAGTACACAAATTACAGACAACCGCAGACTCTCTAGTCCAGTTTAATATGTAATCATGCATATTCGGATGCGGTACGCCAAATGCTACGAATCCGACTGTTTGAAGTTCTAATATCATCGAAAACCAAGCTTTCCAAAGTTGTCTAAATGCAATTTTTTTAAGATGTAAGGTCGGCTTAACCCTTCAATATCTCCATGGAGAAAAACGCTAAATGCTATCGTGATCAGCTCGTCGAGGTCCACAATCTGGTCTATATCCGATTCAAAATAGAGAGTGACACTTGGGGGTCCTTCCCTCGAGCACATATATATCTGTCGCCGGGAGCCAAAAGGTTAATTAAAAGATTCAATCATTTTTTGACAATAATTTTGAATACTGTATATTAATACTCGTAGTTTATAATTTCGTGTTTGCTTTAAATAACAAAAAGTAATTGCTGCTTGAGTTATTTCTCATTCAAATACTAATTGAAGTAATATTTTGTGTTTATTTCATGTAGAAATCTCATTATAGAAAAAAAGAACTACAAAAGCTAATGGCATTAGAAGAATACTTCAAAAAAAAATGAATAAATACAATTACATGATGATTTTTGACATTTCATCAAAAATAACTCCCTTTGGAATATGGTCCATTGTAACTTAAGTGAACTTTAAAAAATATAGATTATTCAGTCACATTAAATAACTTTTATACAAGAATCTAATAGAGGGGAAACAAAAACATTTTTTATCTTCTGAATGTCATCTATCGATGAAATATTATCTTATTCAGTAAAGAAAGTATTCATTCATTCATTGATTAATATATTCAAAGAATAAAAAAAAAAATTTCTCGAATATAATTCATAAAAAATAGTTTATTTAAATACCGTATATATTCTTCAACAATACGTTTCCATCGTTGTCTATATAACCAACCTCGACAAAGACTTTGAACTTTTTTTATTTTTCGTATTTCTTCTGTATCTTCTTCAGCTATACTTTTTGTTCGTAATAAATGATGTTGACGTCGATAGCGAGATAACTAAAAAAAAAATAAAACAAAATAGTTTTCAAACAAAAACAACTCATTTGATTTGTTTTCTTTTTGTATTTACTTCACTACGTAATTGTCGAACTTCAGTTGAAAGTTCTTCAACTTGTTGTAAATATTGATATTTTGCTTTAGTTTCACTTTCATAAACTTGTGATAAATGTCGATATTTTTGTTCAAGTTCTTCTTTAACTGATAATAAATGATTATAACTAAAATCAAAAAAAAAATTTTTTTTTTCTCATTTCATTGTATTTTATCTTTTAACCTGCATGATTGAATACATTCAATCCATACTTGACAATCAGTTTCAGATTCAGCTGCAAATTCAATAGCATTACGACCATCACGTGTATAAGATATTGAAAAACAATTCTAAAACAAGAATTTAAGTTTAATTATGTAACTAGAAGTTTTTCTATAAGAGGAAAATTTAGATTTAGCACATAGTCTTGAAATTGAGTTTTCATATAATTCAAAGGTGAAATATCAATATTGATAATACTATTCATACAATTTGTCCTTAAACTTATGTCAATAAACAAATAATTGTTTATGAACAAATAAAAAAAAAAACATCGAGTGTTAGTCCTACGACAGGAAAATAAATCGATGTACTTTATTTTGATTATAGCATAGAGAAAAAAAATTCATTGTTAGCAAATATGGCAAGAAAGTAAAGATCAATATTAAAATGAGTTGAATTTTCATTAATGAGAAAAAGTTGACAATTAGTTTGTAAAAGCTAATGAATTTTAAACAAAATTCTATTCAATCAGAACTTTGTAAAGTAGAGCATTGAATTTAAACAAATGTTTATTAAAAATTTTTTTAATATAGCATGATATTAAAAAAAAAATAATTTATTTAGAATTTATAGAATTTAAACCAACGAATGTTGATTATATTTTCCATAGAATCTATAGAACAATAATCAATTGATAGAATTCATGTCTATCACAAAAAAAAAATGAATAAAAGAAGAAATTATCGAAATCTCATTTAATGAATACGATCATGATAATGCATTGTGAAGTATTGAGCATGTTCAACTTCCTTCCGTTTCAATAGTAGATGTGCCTTGATCCAAAATGGAAATAGAAAGAACCTTTTATCTCTTGAGAGATGTTATACTGCTATTCTCGTTCATTTCTAAATCTCATAGGATAGTGGCAAATGCTTTTTTTTTTGCCTATTGTGAAAACAATCCAACCATACATTAATCTCGATATCACTAATAAACGTTTAATCTAATTTATATGATAATATATTGCAATTTTCAATACTGAAGACTTAATTATGGTTAAATTCTTCAATTCATGAAGAATCTTATTAAAGATATAATTCATTGATAAATTATAAGAATTAATTGGGAAAGAAATTTTTATTATAATTATTTTGTTTTGAAAACATGCAATAAACTCATCAAACGAAATCATTCAAATATAAATATAAAGATTTTAATTAGATTAAAACAAAAAATTTCAAAATATATTAAAATAAAGATTATATTGAATATTTTGTTTACTTACTAATTTTTCTCCATCTTTACTATTTTTAGTTGTTGAACGTGATGAATAACAACTTTCAAGAAAATAAACTCCTTGTGGTTTAGTTGAATTAACATTTTCATAATAAAAAAGTAAATTTTGATATAAAACAAACCATTTTAATTGCCATTTATTCGGTGATGATGATGATGGATCTTGTCCACTACCACCACGTCTTGATAAATAACCACATTCACGATTTTCTAATCGTGCTTTTATTGCTATATTAAGTAAATGTTCTTCATTAACTTTAAATGATGTACGTGTCATTAAAATAGTTTGTAAACTTTTTAATGGTAACCAAGAATCAGATGAAGCCATGCATAAAATTTCTAATAGACAATTATTATTTCGACCAAAGAAAAACAACAACAAAAAAAATTGTATGAATATTTATTTGATTAATATTTTAGGAAACCATGTTCTATCTATAATAATATAAAGCATCTGAAGTAATTATAGAGACTAAACAGATTTCAACGATAACATTTTTATCTTCTAATCTTCCCATGTGACATTATTTTTTCTAATTTATGCTTTATCTCAACTATTAAATTATACCATGTGATAACGAAAAAAAAACAAAATGAGTAGGCGAAATATAATTTAATATAAGTACATATTTAACATTAGTTAATGACATATGATTGATGTGCTTGTTAATGTGAAAAAAAAAAGAGGTAATTCTGGTCCAAAAGTTTTTCTTTCTATATCCCACACATATATTCTCTCAATAGAACCACTCAAGACACAGACGGGAAACAAGAGAAAAAGATAGAATGTATGCTCACATTACGTTGATGAATTGACTAGAATGTCAGGAACAGCAAATAATGCATAAACATGAGCATTTTTTTTGCTTCTAGCAAGAGTTTAATTTGTATATGTCGGAAATGAAGTGGAATCGACAACAGTATTTTCTAGGTTCCTTTTTTTCTTCTTCTTCTTCAAAAGAAAACTTACATGTTAAAGTCACTATAATCTTCAATGGTTTTAGTAGGCAATAAAAGGATAATCAACAAACAAGTCAAGTACAATTGTATATTTAATCAAACAAACTACAAATTAGTGATTATCACATTCTGTTATAGTGATTTCACATATAATCTTACATCAGATAATTAACTCTATTAAAAAAAAAAACTCTCAACTTTTGTTTTCAAACGAATTATAAGGAAGAGAAATAATAGTAATATGTATAGAAAAGAAATAATCATAAATATTACTAAGTTTAAATAAGGAAATCCAAAACGAGAATCTTCAATCATACCAGTAGTCAAATTACTTCCGGTAGAATAAAAATACATTGATTATTTTGATTGTTATCAAGTAAAATTTTTAATTATAAAAAAAAAACATAAACGTGAACATTTTCTATTTTTTTTTTATAAAAAAACAAAATTACTAAATAAAATAATAATAACAATAACTTTATAAATTAGTAAGTTTCTCAAAAAAAGTTTTGCTATATACAAAACAATGTATGGAAATCTTTTCATATAAGAACAGCTGTCAAACCTAGTAAGAGTTTTTATATTTATTGTTGATACAAAGGCACTTTAAGAAAATAAGAGGAAAAAAAAAGAGAAAAAATGAATTAAAATCTTTTTTGCCGCCCACGATGACAATTGAGAGATGAGGTGAAATTCGACGTCAAAAGAAAAAGCAAACTTATTTACTATTTTGTCTTATTGCATATGAAGAAAAAAAAAAAACAAGAATTTATTTTTGTACAATAATTATGTATTTATAGTATTGAACTAAAAACGATGAAATCGATCGCATGACAACCTCCCGTATTCTTTTATTCTTTTCAGGTATTCAATTGTAGTTGAATATTATGCCGTCAATAGATTTACGAATTATCTCTTCATTCTTTTTTTTAAACGAAATGAATAAAGATTGAAATTAGATTTTATAATTACTTTGTATGATAAAGCTTAACTGGGATTGTCGCAATAATCGTCTCTTATGTTTCTCTCTCTCTCTCTTCGTTAACTTTTTATATTCATTAAAAATATCAACAATGTAACAACTTACTTGATTGTATTTCTTCTATTCTTGTTAAAGTTTTCTTAATAAAAAATAAAAAATTTTCATACTAGCCACGAATATCAACTATATTAATATATATTCTTTTCCATAAATAAAAGAAAATTAATAAAAAAAAATTCATTACCGTCATCTATCATTCTTCTTTTGCTAACTTTTCTGCTTTTTTTTTTGTCGTCTATGAGAAAAAAAGAAATGCATGCAAACATATTAAAACAGAAAGAAAGAATGAATGCCATCTCACACGTACTGCTATTAATGATAATTACGTCTACATGAAACGCAGAAAAAAAAAAGAAGAAGCATCAACGTCATCAAAATTGTCATAATATTGAACAAAAAAAAAAAAAAAAAAACTGGTGTGCATGTCAATGAGAACTATTCGATCCTTATATTTTGTTAATTCATATTCTTATTCAGATGAGAAATGATTCAAAAATAAATAAATAACATTAGAATAGAATTCTAAAAAATAAATTTATATTATTAGTGAAATATTCTAGGATATAAAAATTTTCTTATCATGTCATATTAAAGTAGATTAATAAATATTGAATATAAGAAAATCCAATATCGAATAAATAGTACATTTTTTGTAATGATAACAATACAATACTATACTGATAAATAGTTCTATTTCATAGCATTACTTCTATTGATTTATTCAATATCCTGTGCTAGATTATTCATTGCATGTCTACAATCAAATATCTGGATTTTCTTCTTTCTTCATCCATCGATATTATCACTATATTAGAGTATATAAATGAATTCAATTTAAAGGCATGATTAAATTCTAAAATTGGTTGTCCCTAATGAATATTGGTGTTTTTCTTCTTTAATCATAGTATAATTATTTGCAGAAAATTCAAAATGAAAATATTGTGTATTATAGAGATTAAAATGATTAACTTTTGTTTATAATCAATTTATTTATTTATTTTGTTTTCTTGGTTTAACAATCATACATACACCCATCCCGGTGAGATAATTTTATATACAAACACGCATAAAGTAAAAGAGGAGAAAAAAAACGTTTATTTATACATCTGACTGGAGTAAGAGTAATAAAACAAACAAGAAGAGATAGATATCCATTAAATGATTTTTTCTTTTTTAATCTGTCTTATTGAGAGAAATATTTGTTTTCATTTTAAAAATGAACATTAGGTGTATTATTAGAGTTCGTATTTGTTCCATTTGTAACTCCGGCAAGAACATCACGACTGATTTGTTTCATTAATTCTTGTGTTTTACGACGATTTCGACGAGCAGCATCAGCACGTAAATACGGTGCTTTCTTCAAATCTATAGAAGAAAAAAAGAAAAAAGCAAAAAACTTAATTATATTCTGAAAATTAATCTAGTAGATTTCTCTTTCAAATATTAATGTTTTAAACATGATACAATATATTTTCAGAAACACATTAGAAACGCTATACTCTATCCATCGTAATAGAATGATCAAGTAGATTGTTTGATGGTATCAGTGACATGAGTAGATTTTGCAAATCTCATTATATCTGATATTCCATCTCTAGAAGAAAAGCTAGTTAACGAGAAGATTCCATAAGGAACTGCATCCTTCTTCTCCTTTCCAGTACTCATCAGAAAATCTTGAAACTTTCCAGGGAGATAGATCTTGATGAGTAGAGCAAAATTTCCAAATGTTTTCATCTCGAAGATGTTGACGTCGCAAAGGCTAAAGGTCACGAGCGTCCTCCTCTAATCGTCTTATTTTTTTCAGCTACAATACGTTTGATAGAGTTGAAATGATTTTTTTTACAGATTAGTAGACATTGCTATCGGTGACTAGATTTTGTTTTAATTTCATTTTATCTCCTTTCAAACGAATAAAAAGATCAAAATAATCATCTAAAATGCAATGTTTTTTTGTCTAGACTCTAGAGAAAAAAAAATCAGCGATATCTCATATTTTGAAACAAAGAAAAAACCATCCTAAAAATTTTCCAGTATAAATAGAAGGAAATTTCAGCTCAATTGGATATATTGCACTTGAAAAATGAGAGTGGGAAGACGGGGGCGGAATGATTCTTAAAATCTTTTTTTCTTTGTTAACAAAATCAGTGAAATAATAGTTTTTCAGCAAAAATATTCCATTTTTTTCCGGTCTTATAACTTTTATAGTTGTATATTACTACTTGAAATATATCGAATCAATAGATGAATACTTTGAAGCAGAAAAATTTAATAAATGATATTTTAATTCATTCGTTTTTCATAGGCAATATATCTCAGTAATACCAATTATACTCTCACCAAATATAATTATTCTAAAAAGCTTTGTAATGATATAAATGAAAATTATTTGAATTATTCGTTCAGAAAATTGGAATATTTTTTTTATTGAAAAAAAGAAAAATTATCGTACCATCTAATAAAGTTTCAATAGTACCATCTGTTAACGCTTCACGCTTGATTAATTTATGATCTTTTATAGCTTCTTTACGTCCTTTTAGTTCATTCAATAATTCTTCCTAAAAAACAATGAAAAATATTTAGAAATAAAAATTTTGTTTTGTTTTTTAAAGCTCATTTAAACAAAATAATGAAGCAATATAATAAAAATAAATTGTTAATTTTTATTTTAAAATACAGCACAATAATAAAAATTTTACCTGTAATGTTAAAACATCATTTTCCTACTTCGCTTTATATTTATTTTTAATATTGATATTTATAATAAATTTACCTGTGAACGTTTATTAATTGGTCGTTTATTAATTGGTTTATCAATAGATAAAGCAGCTTCACGAGCTACACGTGTTCGTTCTTCATTATCAATGCGTGCTTGCTATACGAAAAAAACAAAAGCAACAAATTAAATTCATAAAACAAAAAGAAATCTAACTTGATATGCTCGTTGAAATTTAACAAAAACAGAGAAAAAATTCGATGGATTTTGTGTACGTGGTGTTTCACCTTTAATTAAAAAGAATAATTAAATTATATTTAACAAAAAAAAATTTACTTACCAAAATATTCTACACATTGATTAAATGAATCTTGTGCTAATTTAGCATCTTTAATTAATCGATCAATTTTATCTTGTGCAATATTAAGAAAATCTTCTAATGGATTTGTTTCCACATTCTAAAAATTATATCAAAAAAAATTTTTTTTTAAAATTCAATTAACTATTACTTTCATTGTTTGTCGAATAACAAGTTCTTTTTTTGCATTATCTAAACCGCGTGTTAAATCTTGAACATCAGTTTGAATATTTTCCAAAGATACTAAAATAGAATTTAAAGATAAAGTAAACTGAAAATTTATAGTACAAAAAAAAAATTGAAGTCTTTTTTTTTTAAATCAAAAGCTTCAACACACACACGAATAAATTAAACCAATCGAAAAAAAAAATGCTATAAGCAAATCACTATAAAGAAGCATATGTTTCTCTGATACATACATCATATGAATTAGAATTTTTCAAAATTAATTCCAATAGAAAAATGAAACTAAAAAATAAAGCCACATTTTCAGAGTATATCCGTCACAGATAGAACCGATCTGAAAACAAAGTTTTATTACACATTGTCTATGAGATAATAAGAGCAAAACAATAAATAGATAAGATACTGATTCCATCTCTGACATCGATAGTTTATTTTAACTTTTTCTGCCACTTAGAAATAAATATCTTGAAGTCGTATGAATCAATTTTCGTAGAATCGCATCTAGCTTTTTTATGATTTCTGTCATTTTATGCTTGAAAAAATCTTGTTTACTTTTTTCATCACATATTTCAAAAGTCTCGAAAGAGTTTCATTGTCACTGATTACTTTTACTTTTTAATTGAAAGAGCATATGAAGCTGCAATGCTTCTTTTATTATTAATAAGAAGAAAGCACTTCTATAAATGAATGACCATCTTCTGTTTTTTTTTTTTGAGAGCTTTTCTAGGTGTTGAACTTGTCATCCTTTTCCTCCGCTTCAAAATAATAAGGCACTACGTCTGAGATGCTTTTTCTACTAAGAAAAAAAAAACAATTATATCTTTAGAATAAGAACCCATAGAGAATTTTGATTTATCAAACGTCCTAAGTTTTTTTCATCTTTGTCTATTAAATATTTCCGGAAAATGTCGTGATATAAGACTGAAAATTTCTATGCAATTAGAATGTACTTGACTTAAGATCAATTTTTGTAATAGACTTTAAATTTTTCTATAAATAGAATTGTTTTGAAAAGTAAAAGCATTTTTCATTCTTTTATTTTTGGCAAATTTAATAGAAGAAATGTTAAAGTTACATGTACAAATATATTAAATTAAGAACACAAAATTTTTCAAAAAAAAAGTTTGCATTAAAAAACTTAAATTAATATTAGTCGATTGGAATGAAACTTTTCAAAAATTTTAAAGAATCTTAACAAATAGAATTTGATTTAATATTTATTTATTAGAGTTAGACTCATGTCGAACATTTGTTGGAATGAAAATATTTTTGCTATTAGGATCTAATTCTTAATATCCAAACATTGTAGAATGAATTTTCTTTTCATCTTCCAATAAAACATTATTCATTCTGAAAAATCATGAAATTTGATTGTCTCGGGCACTTTTGTTTAGAGATTTATATTATCAAATTAAACACAACATTTTTTAAATTCGTATTTGCAAAATGGAAAGAATCTTATGATAACTCATAATTTTTTCATTTATTTACAATATTTTGAATCGTATTATTATAATACCAAACTGACAACATTCATAATGTTTGTGGACAAAGCCGCTACGGCGTATTCTCAGGCGAATACAAGAGTTTGCTTCCCTTCAAGAGGAACGGCTACCAAGATTTATCTGAACTTATCCTATTGATAGCATCTAATGTATTTTACCTATATCAAGAGTGGGGAGCTGCGAGTCCACATTTTTCTGGACGCGAACCCGACCGAGTCCAAACTCGAAGTTTTTTCCATCAATACCTGGCATCCTTCGTGTACACGAACTAGTGAAAGATTAAGATTTTAGCTATTTATTCGCTATTCTCAGAAAAAAAAAGTTAACGTACAGTTATATCTTGTTGCTGTATTTCTCATCTGGGAAGCAGTAGCCCATAAAAACGTGTAATCAGGTCTAATAAAAAATAAAACTTTGGATTTGGACCCGGCTGGGTCTGAAAGAACCCGCAGCTCCCTAGTCAAAAGAGAGTCATCCTTCACCCTCAACTACATACTTACCTTCAGACTAGTTTCTTTTGTTTGATGATAATATTTAGACTTCGATAACGATATTATAGAACATCAACAATCAAGAAAATTGATTCCTTTCGAACGAATTCACTCTTATTAAAATGGTTTATTCATAAATATAAAAATCTGAGTGAATTCAAAATGAGAATTGATTCCGGGAATAAATTTTCTCAAGTGTTTTCTTTTTCAAATATTTCAAAATAAATGGATTTATATATGTACAACGATAATCATCGTTTTCAGCATTTGTTTTAGATCAAATTAGATGAAATAAAACTTTAAAATCATTCGTTAACAGATTTTCATGGTTCTCTTTTTTTTACGTAGCAAGATGTTCGAACATTCTTTATATTTATTCTTAGTAAAATTCATGCTAAAAGAATGATTTCTTACATTGTGCAGCTTTTTCAGCTGATTTAAGTTCCATATCAAAATGTGATATATCAGGAAAACGTTCTTCGACTGTTTGAACAATATAATGAAGTAATGTTAAACGTTTATCATGTGTTCTTGTATCCGATAGCTATAAAAAAAATAATAAAAAGAAGAATTCAATGAAGAGTATCACAACAAATTTATATAATTTTACAATTTCTAAACTTGCTAATTTGAATCCATAAGCTGGACCACGTTTACTACTGTTCATATAATTACCAAAAGCAAGTACAATCTAACATGAAAAAAATTCAATAATATAGAGAAAAAAAAAATTCTTTTTTTCCTATTACCTCAAGAAGTTTTTTAAATCTTGAACTATTTTTTAATGTTGTTGATGCTGTTATAATTGCTTTTAATTGTGGTGTTAAACTTTCATTAATATCATTAAAATTAGCCATAAATGAAACAACATTTAATTTTTGTGCTAATCTTTCTATTTTAGAAAGCTTAGGAAGAAAAAAAAACAAAGAGAAAAATTTAAAATACAAATAAACGAAATATTTTTTTCTTTTACTCCATATAAAAATCGATCTTCATCAGATAAATTCAATACTGATTTTCCATCAGCTAAATAGGATGTAAATGCTTTTATTTCAGATTCAGTTGGAATAAAATGTTGTAATATATCAATTGCATCTGTAGTCAAAATTTTTAAATCAAGACTAAATAAAACAAATAATTTTATGTCGTAAGTTATTCATTTTTATATCAAATAAATTCATACTTATTCAATGCACGTATTATTGTATTCACATCAAGATCAAGTTTTCGTCGAGCAATAGCTAAAAGAGAAAAATCATATAATTTACTTTTCGTATACAAAGTCTCAGAATCATAAGCCTACGAAGCGTAGACCAGGGTAGGTTCAAACTTTTTTTTTCTCCTTCTATCAGATTGATACGTTTGAGTAGTGCAGCACAAATGTCAATAGTTTTCTCTGCCTAATAATAAATTTCAATAAAATGTCTATAACTTTGTAGAGAAGACCTAGGAGTCCTTATCTTTTTGGAATTTTTATTACGTCATTAGGGTCTACCTTATACATGGAGTCCGAACTCAACAGCAATTTCCAAACTGGAAAAATTTCTAGTGGCGGCGTCACAGCGGACAGCTGCACTGCCGAAAGGTTTCTAAAATTGTTGCTAACGATAATCCCACAGTAGTACTGATGGGGACTCAGCCTCTCCCGATCAAAACTCCTGGTGCCACCGCTAAAGGTTTCCTCGTAAGCTCCACAGTGAAATATCTTTTGTAAGCATTAGAATTTTTTTCGCAGTAAAATAGACCAAAATCTTCTTTTATGTACTGTAAAATATGAGTTCGGAAAAAGAAGCATTAACTATATTTCATCAAAAATTCATTCTAAAATCAAAACATTCCATTGCCTATGTATTTGACTATTTATTCTAATGGATTGCGAAAAGTAATCGAGAAAAAGCTAGAATTCATTTTTTTGTATAGATTATTCTCCTTCGCTTTTAATTCAATACATTCATTGCAGTAATTTTATTTATTGTTCTTCCCGATAATACTCTAAATATACTTTTAGTTCATCTAATACATAGTTTTTGGTTCAGATTCACAAATAGATTATAATCGAAATTCCTTAAAAATATTGACATGTCTGCTTTGAGAGATTCAAATATCCAGAAGAGACATATGTTGAGTATCATTGACAAAATGAATTTTTTTTTTTCATCTTGATAATGTCTCTTTTCACGAACAGATAATTTTCTTCCAACAGAAAAATTCTCGAGCAATGCATACACACATATATATGCCAAAGTAAACGCAATCTTGACCTGTAGATGTTACGAGTTATATTTAAAATTTAATTCTTAAATACAGATTTTTTTTTATAGTCGTTTCATTTGTATTCAATGGAAAATTTTAAAAAAAGTATCATTTTATTTTTACCTAAATTTCGTTGTCTTTGTGGATCAAGTAATGTTAAACTTTCTGGAATTTTAACAAATTTTTGTTTTAAATATGGACTAACATTTGCTTGATTAACTGGTAAACCAGAACCGGTTTTAAATAATTCTTCGAATGTATCAAAATCAATTAACTAGTAAAGATAAAAAAAAAATCTAATGAATTGAATTTAGAAAAAAAAACAAATTTTACTTTAAAATATTTTTCATCATCAAGTTCAGAAAATACAGTTCCACGAACTTGTCCTGGTTTTAATGAGGTCCAATTAAGATTAGGTAATTTATATTTTGTTTCAATTTTCTTTTTTATTGTCATTGATCCAGGTGGTGGGTCAAGCATACCGGGGGGTGGCGGTGGAATACCAAACATTGGAGGAGGCTAAAAGAAAAGGCATGGAGAAAACATTCTTAAGTTAATAAACATAATTATCGTACCGGCCCTGGTGGTGGAGGTGGTGGGATAAAATCTATGAAAAAAAACGGAATAAAAGAGAAAACAAAGAAAATATTATTTTACTTGGAGGTGGTGGTGGTGGTGGCGGAGGGGGAGGAGGAGGTACAATGGATATCGTAGATGTCTTATTGTTTAAATAATTTGATCCACTTGTAGGTGCACCAGGTGGAGCTGATGATATTGATGATGATGAACCATTCAGGGATCCTATGAAATAGAATAGAAATTTTCTTTTTCTAACAATAAATGAAAAATCAAGAATAAATATCATTTTAATTCAACGATGTTTCTAAGAAAGTTGATTCAATTATTGAATTCATACTTATTTCATAATAATATCATTCAAGTTCATCTTTATTAGACAACAAGTAATCACAATATATACATAGAAAAATAATATTTTCAAAAAAAATTTGAAATGATAACGCATAAGAAAACATTAGGTATCAAACAGATAGATCTAGAAAGATCACTAGAATTTTTAGAGTCCGGGGATTCGAATTAATAAGAGATCTGTCGAAATTTTCTCATTCGAGACAGGCTTAGTCATATTTTATAAAATTCAGCTATTCTCTTGGAATGGACTTCCCCAGCGATGGAACCGGTAGACCGACCTGTCTGACCTTTTCAGATTAGCACCAGTACCGATCGTCGAAAATTCAGACTGGTTCTATCTCTATATCAAGTATGTGACACAACTTGGCATATTAAGTTTGTCACGCGGAAATCTACATTTTTCATATCTAAACTACTCTTTCTGTAGTACTATAAATTATCGGCATATCGTGCGTTACTAACGGACTGGTTCCATATCTGGACTTCCTCGATTGAAATAAATGTAAGATCACCGTAGTTTTATTATACATACACCGTTAATCTACACGTATATGTCTAGACTAGTGAACCAGTGATCCCTTTTGCATCCCTAATATTTTACTATCGGACAGTTTATTGTTAGGAAAGATTGATTAAAGAATTATTGACTTGAGCGTTCTGGTTTATAAGTAGGTCTTATCATCATAGGAATATCCTTAAAGTTTTAGTTCAAACGATTGTTTTCGCGTTAAGATATTCAATGTTCACAAAATCGATTAGATTTCATAAACAGTTAGACAAAATTTTAAATAAAAAAATTCTTTATTTCGTTAAACTTTTAAAAAAAATTGAACATACCTCGTTCTTGCTGACATTGTCTTAATGTATTCAACGTATGTGAAATATCATCACGTTCTTTCTATTAAAATAAAAAACACATAAATATCTATTATATTTCTAAACTACCGGGTACGACATAAAGATTGCAACATTTAGTATTTTGCAAATATCTCAGCAGAAATCGATCGTATAACCTTGATACTTTTTTTAAACGATGCGTCATGAAAAGCTCTACAAAAAAATGTAAGAACAATTCCCTATTAACTTGTGCTGATGGTGTCTGCTACACTCAAAATGAATAGGTCACATGATGGTGCTATGTTCCACTGTATTAAACATGTGGAAGACTTTTTTTTCAAAGATGCGCCGTTGAAACCTCTACAAAAGCTGTATGAACAACTTCCTATTGCAAAATAAAAAAAGTCTTCCAAATATTTAATATAGTGGGACATAGAACCATCATGTGACCTATTCATTTTGAATATAGAAGACACAACCAGAACAAGTCAGTAGGGAATTGTTCTTACATTTTTTGTAGAGCTTTCCACGACGCATCTTTTAAAAAAAGAATCAAGGTTATACGATCAATTTCTGCTGAGATATTTGCAAAATACTAAATGTTGCAATCTTTATCCCACACCCGGTATTTTAATTACCTTCGCATTTTCCATTTGTTCTTCTGCGAAAGATAATGCTTTTTGCAGTTCAGCTTTAAGAAAAAATAATCTTTTAAGAACAACAAAAAAGAAAAATTTTGTGTGTTTTTTTTTTACCAATTTTACTTAAATTTCCACTTTCAAGTTCTTGCATTCGTTCATTAACCTAATAATAAAATTTTCTTAATAAAAATAATTTCATTTAAAATTATTCTTACAATTCCTAATTGTTCTTCTAATTCTGATACTTTAGCTATAGCTTGTTGTTTTGTTTCAGAATCTTCAAGTAATTGTCCAACATCAAAATAATTATCAAGAAAAGCATGAATTTGTAATATAAATAAATCACATTCACTATGAACTTCCAAATATTTCTAAATAGAATAAAGGAACATACGTGTAAAAATTATTTTCAAAAAAAAACAAATGTTCTACTTTAAGACATTCATCAAGACCAAGTAATTTAAATTCTTCTTGTAAATATACACGATAATTCATATCTTGTACTGAATGTACAATTATATTTATAAATTGCATACAAGCAACCTGTATATATAAAGAAGGGCAAATAAAATAAATATTAATTTTTATTTTACCATGTAATCAACATTAAATTCTGATGGTTGTGTAAATGATTTCATTAAAATTTCAAAACGATGTTTTTCTTGACATTCCTATAAAATGAAAAAAAAAATTTTATATTTCATTTTTAGAGAAGAGAATAAAAGATTATTTACAATACGAAAATTATCAAATGCTGCTAAGATAACCTCATGACCTAATTCAACTAAACATACAGCAGCAAGTAATTCTAAAATTAATGCTTTGCATCTAAAAAGAAAAACATTATCAGATTTAATTAAAAAAAAAATTTTTTTTACCGATAATTTTTATGTTGTAAACTAAGTGTGATATAATTTAGAGCAGATGGATGTTGAATAACAAGATTAAAACCATTCTAGAATATTTTCATAGAATTGAAAATAAAAATCTTATAGAAATTTTGCTTTAATCACTATAGTTTCGGAAAGTATGTATTTGATGTTTAAATATATATGGCTTATATCAAGCGAAATAGGACATACTCACCGTTCATTTGACTTTAATTAATTACAAGGATTATTTTTCTGAATAAGGTCTTTTACTACAGACATATGTAAAAATGTTAGCTCTTACAACTGATTATTGATTCAAATACAATTAGCGAATATCTCTCTAACCATATGAGAAAAAATCCGAAAACTTCAGGATAGAACAACCGGAACAGAAATGTTTAGGTCATTTTTTGTACTCCGTCACGTCGCTAACGGAAAATAAATCGACTTTTGTTTTTGAAAAATCTAGGCATGTCCACAAAAAAAACTTTAGATAGAGATTTTGTTGAGTCACGAGTTGCCTACAGTAGAGATGTGCACCGCCCGCACCCTAATGGAAAGTATGACTCATATCGGAGTGGCTGTCCCGGTCGACGAAAAGGCTTTTGGTGCAGTGCCCGCCGCCCGCGTAGCGGTTTTTAGACGCGGTATACATCTGTAGTCTACAAAATATACTATTTCATTTTCACAAATGCTGCCTCAATTCGAAGTTTTTTTAAACTAAAATGCATGAGATGAAAATCGATGTCCTTTTTACTGATAACTCCACTAAACAAAGGTCTCTAGTGCTGAGTTTTTCAAGGTATTTAGAGTAACTTAACATACATGTAACATGTAAAAATTAGTTTTAGAAAAGTTTATTATCTCAAGATACAAGTGTTTTGATTTTGCGAAATCACCTAGTTGATGAATAATTTGGTCCATATTTTATCTATTTTTATTGAAATGCATTACTCTATCAGCATTTCAATTGGTACTGGACCCAGTCGGATCCGACGGGCTCTTGCGTCCACTGTTAGTAGTCCCAAATTTCTGTAATTTTGCCAATTCCTCCTTTCGTCAATTGTACTTTTTCATGATTATTTAGAATTTCGCCAGTTATACTTTTTCACTGTCCATATTATAGCTGAGTTACAACTCATTTCATTCAAATTGGCGAATTTCATGAGAAAATTCGTCAATTGGCGAAAAGACAATTCTCCTGTAGAAATAAATGAACTATGAAGTATTCTGAAACGAGCTCGTATCCTTAGATTATTGCTACAGAGATACTGCATTTTTATGATATTTTTTAAATGAATACGAGAACATCAGAAAAAATTGATTTTCGAATTTCAACTTAAAACTTTTCATAGAGATAGGCTTTCACGAGAATAGTTTTTTATGAATATCTCACGTCTTGTCGTTGTTCCCATCCTGAAATCTGAACATCGGATCTGCCGATTTATATGAGCGATATAAAAGACACGCTATTACTATAATTATATCTCAGAATAAGAACAGTGACAAGACCTGAAACATTCACAAAAAACTATTCTCATTAAGACCTATCTCTATGCAAATTTTGAAGTCGAAATTCGAAAATTAGTTTTTCTGTTGTTCCTATATGTATTCAAAAAAAAACGCCGTAAAAGTGCAGTATCTCTGTAGCAATAACCTAAGGACGTAGACTCTTTTCACAGTATTCATAGCTCATTTGTTTCTACCTAATGCACGAGATTGTGGCTCAAAAGCGATTGAACAGTTGGTGGACTTCCCTCGTAAGTCTTGTTGTTAATATCATTCACCATCTTTTTCTGTTTCTAAAGAAATCTGAGGCCTGTTTGCTATGGAAACGTATCCAATAACCATCCTCCTCGTTGCTAGAAAAAACATACTTATTGACGGTTGACCTTTGACTTTCGTTGCTATGAGCGGAGGAGCCACAAAATCTTGACGAGCTACATAATTATTTCTTTTTTTTCTTCTTACAATAATTTAGATTTGAATAATTCAACAATCGATTTCAGTAGTTTCTCTTAACTCTATCCATTGAATGAACAAAATTAACTATTAAATTATTTATAATTTATTTCATCTATATGATATAATTCATATGAGAATTGAATATTATTATGATTAGAATTTATTTTAGATTTCTTAGGTTTCTTTGAAGAAAAAAGAAACGCGCCATATTATTTTCTTTCTATCTATATGATGAAACCTTTCAAAGAAAAGAAATTTACTTGATTATTCATAATAGCTCGAAGACACATAATACATAATCTAACATCATCAGTAGCTTCACCAATTTGATATTTTTTTATTTTCCGATGTAAACGTTTAGCATCCGAACGAGCTAATGTTGTTCGTTTAAATGTTGTTATTGAATTTTCATCTGTATAATGATTATTTCCATTTATTGTTGATGAAATATTTAATTCATTTGATGTTTCAACTTCGCTAGATATAGAACAAAAAAGAAATTTTAGATTATTTTTTTTTTTTTATTAAAATAAATATTAAAAATCTAAGTCAGTTAGTTTAGCTATAATTCAATTCTATCCTCTCACCTTAATAAATCATAAAATAGAAATTGTCTACTGTTTAATGATGAATTATCATCATTTGGTTCGAATCTAATCTTTCAAAATTTTCATTTCTTTTTTAAATAATTTTAAACAAAACAAAAGAAAAAAACAAACAAAGGAATGACTTTATTTTACTTACCGCATTAATTCTAATGATGTTTTTAAATAATCAAGTAAAACATCAAGACCTTTATTTGATTGATTAAGAAAATCATGTACCCATCTAAAAAAAGAAATAATCATTAATAGTTTTTCTTTTTAAATAGTAGAAAATTTATAATCTTTTACCCAATATTATTTGTACGTAATGAAATTTCTAAACTTGAAAGTAATTGAGTTGAAAGTTCAATTGGTTGTTTTTTTTTCTATATAGAAAACGAAAAAATATTAAAATATTAAAAATTAATTATTCTAAATACTAAAGTTGCTGCTTTTTCAACAAGATTAGCACCACGTATATATGTTTGTAAACCATCAATATAATATTCAGGTGGATGTTTAGCAATAACTTGATCCTGAAAAAATGATAATAAAACAAAAGATTATGATTTATTTTTTTTATTTCTCATACTCGATCTCGTATAATATCCCATTTCTTTTCAGCTGGAAATTCACGTAACATTTTCATTTTATCCGGTGGTAAATCCATGGCTGCCTAGATTTTAAATATATATTAAAAAACAAACAAACAAACAAACAAACAAAACTTAACGTACGATTGTTTTTTGAAATAAATCTTCTAATGTTCGATCATCTGGCCGTAATTGATTCATTTTATCAAGACTTCCAATACTCTTAAAAAAACGAAAATTGTTTTTATTTTAGAAATTTTACTATAATACTTTTTCAAGTGTATCAGATGAATTTAAACTTGATGTTGATCGTACAAAACCAACCATTTGCCATTGGGACAATAATAATGTCCCGTTTTCATCAGTTACTGCCGCCGTTGTGTCGTTATTATTCTAGCATATATTAGAATATTAATTTAATCTAAAAGGGTAATGTATATAGTTTTGCATTTTAGAATAAAAATAGAATCAAATGAGAATTTGTTCGATTTTTTTTTTGCAGTTGAAAAGAAAAAAATCCATGAAACAGAGTGTAAAATTATTATATGAAAGAAAAAAAACAAGAGAAATGAATGAAGATACTAAGATTGAAGAAAACAATTAATCGTAAAGAGCAATCTATATGTAGAAATATAGACACATACGCAATCGTTATAAAAATCTCTCTCAATGACAGATATAAGCAGTCTATTTACTTACATTGTAAAATTTATTTTACATAAAACAAGATTTTTTGCTCAAATGTCCTTCTAATAAAAACAACACTATCAAAATAATTATAAAAAAAATTACTAGTATTTTTTCCTCAATTTATCGTCATCATAATGATTCATCATGAGTAATATTTTTTAAAATGAAAGAAAAATGAATTAATAATAAAGTCAATTACTAATAGTGTATTAATAAGAAATAATCGATTACGGCTTATCAATACATTTTTGAGCACAAGAAGTGTACTACCCTTTCATTCATTCATTCATTCATTCTCCTCTTTTTTTTTATTGACGATTGAAATATGATCATGATCTTACTTTTCATAAGGTTCATGGACTTGTTTAATTTTTATGATACGTTTTTTTTTTTCTTCTCTCGCCCTTTATTCATTATATCCGATAAAGGAAAAAATATGTATTAAGGACAAAGAGCACAATCTCTATTCATCATCATATAATAACTCTTCAATTTTATTTTTTCGTTACTTAAACAAAAGGTGACGACGGTATCAACAAACAATACTTGATATACATATATACTGAATAAAAGAGAGAAAGAAGAGTATTGTTGACACAAACTGACGGCTTCAGTGGCACTGAGCCGATTTGATCAACTCGTATAATATGTGTGTGAATGTGCATAGCTCAGCGAATATCATTATGAAACACAGTATTACTATTACAATGGATCCGAATAATAGAAAGAAAAAAACAAGAATGTGAAGAAGAAATAGATAAAGAAAATAAGCAAAAAAAAAGAAGTATCAACATTCAAATGACGTTCGAAGACGATTAATACTAACATTTGTTTATTATACAAATGAAAAAGATATAACAGGAAGTACAAACAATGTATTGAAAAAAAAATCCTCTTGCTTTATTGTAAATGTAAATATAAAACATGTAGAATCGTTTAAGTTGTATTTCTACTTACTCGATGAAACTATATAAATGTCGTAGAAATCTTACAAAATTGCTTAGCATAGACATATTAGATCGATCACAAAAATAAATAAAAAAAAAAAAAAGAGAAAGAAAACGAAGAAGAGAGAAGGGAAGCAGAAGATGATGATGATGAACGATGATAGTACTGACCGATTCTTTCATTGGATTGTACAAACAGCAATAAGACAACAAGAAAAGAATTATAGTGAATGGAAATATGAACTATTTGATGATGACATCTGTTGAATTCTATTGATTTCAAATTGCTATATATATTTATTGTTGATGATTTATGTTAAAAATTCTATTCATTTATTGGACTTTTTTATAAATGTTAAAACAAATGTTTTACTTTTAAGTTAATTTATATTTTCTAGTTTCACTGATTATAACAATGAATAAATTTATTGGATCAAAACAAAAGAAAAAAAGTGCTTAAAGCAATTTCGATAAAACGTTTCTATATATTTTTTTTTCTTCTTCTATAGACTTTTCTATACAGATGTTTTCAAAGTCATAGAAACACTTTTACAGTTACGTCAACTATACCTATAAAAATATAATTGAATTATGAATAGTTCATACAACGAAATTTCTCGTTTTGAATAAATCTTACTGAACTTTAGTTACCATCATTGCATACACGTCTTCTGTGTGTAGAAAAAAAAAAGAATTAATAATCATCGTTGACATATGCCAATAGCAGCAAAAAAACGTTTGGCAATTACATACAATTGACCACTTGACGATAGTGACGTTTAACAGTTGTTCTCAATATTGTTGTCAAACATTTAAACATATGCGTCAAATATTTGTTTGTCAACCTTAATATTTGAAAATAAAACAAATGATTTCATCTAAATATTATCCAGTATTAAGTGAACCATATATTGAAACAACAGAAAATATTGATACATTATTTAATGCAGTTAAAAATGAAGATTATTCTACAATATATAATTTACTTTTTGATAAAAAAGTTAATTCATCAACTGTCAATTATGCTAATGTTAATCGACCATCATTACTTATTGAATGTTGTAAACGATCGGATAAAAAACTTTTACAAATAATGCTTAAAATTGAAAAAAATCAATTAAAAACTTCATATGAAGATGTTGATGGACATCGAGCTGTATGGTATGCTATTGAAAATAATTTTATTAATGGTATTCATGATATACTTGAGCATAAATTAATTGATCCTAATTTACATGATACAAAAACAAGTTTTACTCCTCTATTACAAGCTATTGAAAAAAAACGTTCTGAGGTAAAAGAAAAAAATTTCTTTGTTTTTTGTTTCATTGAAAAAAAAAAGACCTACATGAAATCAATATAATTAGATTGTAGAAGAATTAATTCGTGCTGGTGCTGATGTTAATTTTCCACCACGTAATCCAGCTCATCGTGGTTTAACACCACTTATTTTAGCTATTGTTAATGGAACTGATGAAATCAGTCAATGTTTAATTAATTCATTATGTAGTCTCAATCAACACGTAGAAGATGGTAGGAATGATAAGTTATATTTTTCTTTTAAAAATTTTCATGCCTCTATTATTCTTATACTTTCTAAATTCAAATAACACAAAATCCATGAGGTTCTTAGATTATATTAAGAATAAAATATGCACTGATTATATAAAATTTCGATATATTTTCATTCGAATTAATATGTTTTGAGTATATCATCATTATACCGATCCTCTTTTTTTTTGCCTTATAATTCATTTTTCAAATATTATAAATATGAGCATTTTTTTTATTCAGCGTACATACTTATGATCTAACAAATAATTTAAATGATATTTTATTATAACAACTAATGATAAATCATACACTATTAGAAAATTTATATATCATCTAACAATTTTCATTATCGAACAAAATAAAAAAAAAAAGGTCTTTCATTTTGTTTCTTATGCAACTAAACTCAATATTATCTAACCTATGAGAAAGACTAAAACCAATCGTATAAAACGTACCAATCAAAAAAATAATTTTCTTAACCCTGATACGACCGCTTGGAGTTTACGTGAACTACCCAACCAATTTCATCACAATGTTAAATGAAACCACTCATTTACGAGATATACTCTAGTGAAGACTAGTTAGAGTATGCATACTGATTATATCTACCAGTTACGCCCAACTATTATTTATATAAGAAGATCATCCTGAAAGACGTGAACACTTGCTGACTATTTGGGGTCGCCTGCATCCTAGTGAAGTTCATAACATTTAATTGAACAATCATGTTCTTTTCAGTGCACGCTATGAACACTTAGTAAGCACATTGATAACGTCAATCAATCAATCATACGCAGTTGTGCTTCTTATATCATGTAATTAGTTCAAATCCAGCTCGAGGCGAACGCATTTTCGTTCTGTTCGTCTCGACCTGGGAACTATATGTGAATAGTGATACATGATTTCAAACACTTTGAAGATAGAAAATGATAAGACCATGATAGAAGACTAGATAAATATACAGGATGGCCTAAAAGTCATTGAGCAGTTTTTAATTGCGAATAACTTTTGATAGCAATAAGAATGCGAGCTACGATGTTCACTGTTGAAAAGAGGAGACTTGAGGGGGCATAGAACCATATAAGAAACATAGTATTCATAATTTTTTAGAAAGCATTTGAAAAATCAATATCAAACACACTAGTGTACTCAGAGTTTAAAGTGTTATGAGAACTTCAAAAACCTCAGTTTTCTGGAAATCTTTGTTTTTTGCAATATTGTGTTTCTTATATAGTTCTATGCCTCCAAATCTCCTCTTTTCAATAGTGAAAATCGGACTTCCCTTTCTTATTTCTACCAAAAATCAAAAATTGTTCGGTGACTTTTTTGCCATCCCACAATTCAAACAACCTGCTTTTCTGTTTGTTCTTTTTTGTAATCAAATATTCTCTACAGTCTTTACATGTCCGTGATAACAAGTAATAATTTCGTGTGTTATATCTATTTTATCTGTAAGCACCAATGTTTAATCCATGTTTTGTTTTTCGGAAGGGCGAATATCTATTTTTGAGAACATAGATACACAGTACGTGGCGCAATAACCGCAAACTTTGGGAAGACTAACCCAATCTTCGGAAGAACGCTATCATCTGGTTAGATAAAACATTGGTGCACACCTTAGGTTAGAGCCTATCGGGTTCAAGAATTTCTGGATCTGAAGCCGATGGACCTGGACTCGATAGGCTCTATCCGTGGTAGATAACAAATGGTAATCCCAAAGATGATTTTTTTGTAGGGTTAAACAATTTGATAGTAATGAAGTATTTTTGCGTTTATTTAAGTCAATTTAAGAAGTTGTTCTAATCTATATGAAATAATTATTTAAAATCTATTCTTTTATTGTTTTTTTCTTTTACTCATATTATTTCAGGTTATACGGCTTTACATTACAGTGTTCTAATGAGTCGTCATCCAACAATTAAATCTTTACTTAAAGCAGGTGCACGAACAAATGTTCGTAGTATATATGGTGTAACACCAATGACTTTAGCAATTTTATCTGATGATCCATATTCAGTTAAAATTCTTATTGAACATGGTTATCCAATAACACGTTCATATCCATGGAATGAATATCCATTTGAACAAGCAATTAAAATTCATGCCGAAGGTTCAGCTATGATGATTGCTCATTTAGGTTGTGAATTAAAAACTAAACAAGCTAGTCGAACAACAAATATATTAACAATGGTAGCTAGTGAAGGTTTAGTTAATTTAATGTTTCTTTTAATAAATATGCAACCACAATATATAAATCAACAATGGATACGTAAACGACAATATCCACATGCATTATATCGTTTAACAAATGTTCAAAATGAATTACAACGTATGTATACAAATCCATTTCGTCTTAAACAATTATGTCGTGCACAAATATCTCAAACAATTGGAAAATTTTATACAGAAAAAATTAATGATTTAAAAAAAACTTATCGTTTATTATCTGATCAACAACTTGATTATTTACGTTATAATGATGTAGTTGATCCAATAAAACATTTTCGTTCTGTTGGTAAACGTCTTGCTCATTTTGAAGTTAATGGTATTGAATTCTATTGGGATCAACGAACATTAAGATATCGAAACTCTTATGATGGTTATACTCAAGATATAAAAAAAGATAAACATCGTAATGAACAACCTAAAAGTGCTATTGTTCGTTTAACATCAGTATTACTTAAACGACGACAACATCAAGAAGAACGTAAAAGAATTAATGAATCTCAAAGTCAATCAGCGTCAAGTAAATCACGTAATATTGTAAAAAAACATGTTAATATAAATATTAAATCAGCTCATAATGCTGGACAAGGAATTTTATCAAAACGATATAAATAAACAGATTTTTTTTATAAAGATATTTTATTTTAAAAATTAATTTGAAAAAAAAAATAATTTTCAATAAATAAATAAATCAGTTACACGTTGATATATAACTTAAGAGTGTGCGATTTATTTTAAAAGTAGAACTAAAAGAAACACTGAATGATTCTTATCAAGTAAAATTACTTTATAAATGTCTAATAACATTTTTGTTTAAATACTTCATATCTTGAATAAATAATCTGTTGATAGCACTTTAGGGTAAACACTACAATACTGTTTAAAGTGTCGAATATTTGAATTCATATAACATGAATAACGATAGACATCATCCATTTTCTAGATCAATCTATTATATATTTTAATGAAGCAATGAATGTAATGTTACAATTTATCGATTTATATTTTTTCATCTAGTTTTTGTTATATAACTTCCGTTATTGGTGAATATACAATAGCTATTGAATAAAGTAGCAATAATCATTGAGGAAAATCATTCGAAATAGAATTCACAATTGATATACTACGTGATAAAAAAAAACTCATTATTATTAATTTAAATTTATTTATTGAATTTTTTTGTTTGATTGATGTTAGTTCAGTTGAATTTATAAATACATCATTTGTATCACTCGAACATAAACGATTAATAAATAATACATACAGTCAAAGACAAAAGTTTAAACGAAAATGTATTTTTGATTTTTTCTATAATAACAAGCATCTAACTGAAATCCAAATAGTGACTCGGATAGCCAATGAAGAGCTCTATCAAATGCATCCTATACCAAAATTTCATAGATGATTTAATGTAGCAAGGTTTCTGGAAAGCCAAAAACCGTATTTTTCAGGTCTCAGAAGACTTTGCAATAATTCGTTTTTAACAGTACAAACTTAAAGAACACAAACTTCTGAACAAAATGAAGGGTCGCCGCCTTTTCTATGGCCTTCCTTTCAAAAGTTGTAAGCATCACAAAAATAAAAAAAATACGATTTTTAGCGATTTCTTGATATATTTCATTTTTTTCCCTGTTTTTGTGATGCTTATAACTTTTGAAAGGAAAGTCGTAGAAAAGGCGGCAACCCTTCATTTTGTTCAGAATTTTGTGTTCCTTAAGCTAGTACTGTTAAAAACGAATTATTCCAAAGTCTTCTGAGACCTGAGAGATACGGTTTTGAGTTTTCCAGAAACCTTGCTATCTCAAATCATCTATGAAATTTTGGTATAGGATGCATTTGATAGAGCTCTTCATCGGCTATCCGAATCACTATTTGGATTACAGTTAGATACTTGTTATTATAGAAAAAATCAAAAATACATTTTCGTTTAAACTTTTGTCTTTGACTGTAGATACATAAAATAGGGCGATTTCACACGTCGCATATTTTCGTTTCTTACCACATGAGCTGTAACAAAAATAATAATGTGAAAAGCTCCTGTTGTTTAATGTTTGCTTTGATGCAAATATATCGAAAAAAATATGCATCATAAGTGATTACATTAGGTTTACGTAATGATAATCCTTAAGAAGTGTCTGCATATCAAACGAGCTTGATATATGAACCTGATTGATAATAAACTGCTGAACTAGGAACGATGGAAAGTTACATACGGATGAACTGCTAGGTTATCGGGAATGTATCATTAATCGAATTGTTATCTTTATACAAAAATAAATTTTGCTATTTGATCATATTTTAAAAAATAATTGTTTTCTTTTTAAGATAGGTTTCAAAATTAAATATGTTTTTGTATATTATATGACATTTCTTTTTGATTTTATATATGAATGAATTTATGCTCAATTTTTTTTTCTTCGATTTCTTTCGTTAATTTAAGCAACGACAATATTAAAATAAGCTTAGATTCAGATAAATTAATAAAAAATAGATGGAGAATAAATGGAATATATAATATAAACGACAACAGCTGAAAGCAAAAACAGAAGCATGATAATATGTATTTATTCAATAAACAATGCATGAAAATAAGAAGAATGTAGATGAGGAAAGAAAATTATAGTTAGAAACTACTCTGTTTTATCTCAGTGAGTAGTACAGGTTTCTAGACAAAGTGTTTCTTTATTTGTCAATCGATTAAAGGAAGTCATGAGAAAATTTAAAGCGTTAGGTTAGAAACTATGAAACTCTATCGAAAAATAAAGTTTGAACATGTTTCAATGAGCAAAAAAAATATTCGAGATGGAAGTAAAATTTAAGGATATAGATGGTGTAGGTGCTGATCTCAGAAAATGGTGCCGTCAAGCAAAAGATAGTGGGACTAACGAGGGAATCTCTTCAGCTGTTCTCTTTCGATTTCATATAGATACTAAATAATATTCTAAGAGAATTTGAGTTCCTATTAATTCTTTTCTGAAATTTTGAACATTATTTGAGAACTCAACTATATCAACTTCTATAAAAAAGTTCAGAAGCTTTGAACAAAGTCTCTTGAAGATATAGACTTTTTTTCATGAATAGGGTATACAACATATATTTTTTGAAAGCTTCATATCTCGAAGAGAGTTTATTCAAAACTAGTCTAGTCGAGTTCATGGTATGCGCAAATTTTTAGATTAAAATTCGAAAAGACGAGTTTTCCGAAAACTTGAAGCCTCTATAGAACAAAATTCAAAAGCTTAGCAAAATTCTGCTTTAAATTTTCTGCTAACTTCCTAAATCGGTCAAAACAATGAAGAAACATTTTATTCAAAAGCTTTCGTACTACTCGTCAGTAGGAAAACCAGTTTTGTTAAAAGTGACACTTATTATGATTATCAATCTTGATAAAATCAATGATATTGAAAACATAATTTAATTCAATTGTAGCATGAATTGTTAATAAAGAATATAATACATTAAGACTTCTGATTCATCTCTTTCATAAAAGATTGTATAGAAATTATTTATACATAATTTCTATTCAACTTATCTATTTGATCTAATACATTGTTTGTATCATTCTTTTTCTATTTATAATTTAAATTACTTTTAAACATGAATAAAAAATAACAAATTGTTTTTTTTTTAAACATATAAAATAAAATATATCCTGAAAGTCATTTAATTATCACCATACCATCCACAACTAGAAGTTGTTAAATAACTATTCATAGACGAATTCCATGAAATAAGAGCAAGACCATGATGCCATTTTTCTATCCATTTAATTGTTTGTGTTTCATAATCAAAATATCCAACAATACCTCCTTTAAATGATGTTTTCCATTCAATTTCTTTTGTTAAAGGATTATAAACACCACCAATACCTGAATGAAAGGATGTTTGCCATTCAATTGTATCTATTGATGGATTATAAACTCCATGAACACCACCTTTATAAAATTTCTTCCATTCAACTATATTTAATTTCGGATTAAAAACTCCATAAACACCTGTTTGAAAACCATCTTCCCATTCAATAGTATGTGTAATTGGATTAAATACACCATGAATACCACCATGTCGATATTGTTTCCATTCTGTACGACCAGTTATTGGATTATATACAACTGCTATAGAACCATTCCAATGTGTACGCATTTCAATAGATAATGTTTCAAATGTTATTTCATTGAATAATTGAATAATTTTTGTTGATAAATATTTTCGTTGTTGATAAATTTGTTTAAATGGTATAACAAAAGAATTTCTATATTGTAAAGCTGTATGAGTAAATATACGTTTAAATATATTAAATTTATGATAATATGTTTCTTTAATATTTTCATATTTATATTTATCATCTTTTAAAGAATTATTAACATTAGTTTTTAATTGTTGTAATGATTCAAGAAGTATTTCTTGATGTTCTCGTCGAATAGTTTGATGTTGAAAATATAATTGTTGATAAGTATTAAATTGTAAATCAATTGACATTAATTAGAATATATTTATCAAATCTCAAATTATTTATTGATTGAAAAAAAAAACAAAGTCAAAACTTTATATGCATATAAGAGAAATCGAATAGTACAAACTTTAATTTACTAGACGGAAGAAAAGTTTGAAGTATCTTCGTCATAGATGTAACAAATGAACTGTTCTTTTTTCCTATTAATAAAAGAATGCTCATAAGTTATATCCGAGAGTAAGAAAATGAGGAAAACTATTGTTTTGAAATATTACTTTTGACATATGTGTATAGACTCATAATTATCAGAAATTTCGAACAAAAAAACCATTATGTCTATCTTATTGATTGTAAATAAATTTTGTATTATTGAAGTTATGAAATGAATTATTATGCAAAACATTGATTTTCTTCATAAATATAATCAACAACTGTAGATACACATATATTCATTGTAAAAGAAATAGTTTAAGAATGTATTTTTCTTACGAATATGAACGGTGAACATTCTTTAATTAACAGTTGATTCGATCGAAATATGATGCAGATACTCATGTTTTTCTTCCGTGCCGGAAACTAAATTTTAAGAACATTCTGTGTAAGTATGTGACAGAAAAGAAAAAAAAACAAGAAATAAATATGTAAATGCATTGAGACAGAGTTATTTAATCATTTATGTTTTTCTAGAAGAAACACAATACTCTGTTAAAGGAACACTTCCAGTTTCTTTGAATAGTTTTTTAAACAAAAAAAAAACAACCACATTTGTATAGAGGTCTCAATGGATTAATCTGCCTTGTCAAAAAAGATCAATACGAATAATAATCTAATTGTATTTTGAAAAATTGATCAAATTTAATTATACAAGAGAACATGCTCCCTCTAAGTAACAACAGATGTCTCATCGTTCCTTTGAAAAAGAAGACGAAGAGTTGATGAATCTCATTTGTCTTACAGACGACCAATCATGTGCATGTAGGAAGTGACATTACATTACATAAAATGCCTTCAACCATAACTAGAAAAATACGTGACGTTAGATGGCTGAATGGGGAAAAGGTGATCCTCGTTGGATTGTAGAAGATCGTCCAGATGGTAGGACAAAATAAAATAATATTTTTCTCACTATTTCAAACTATAATATCTAGCTACAAATCCAAATAATTGGCATTGGAAAGAAAAAAATGCTACACAATGGTCAAAAGATAAATTAAATGAATTATTAGTTGGACTTAAAATTGAAAATGATGAATATACTTGTGAAATAAAAGAATTAAAACGATGTTCCGGTGAAGCATCAGCTAATAATCGAAAAGCAAAACTTGTTTTTCTTGTAAGTAAAACATAAATGTATATATACGACTAACTTTTTTGTTTTCAATCATATATATGTTTTTTTTTTTTGTAGTATGAATGGCATATCGAAGGTAAATGGGAAGGATCAATGCATACAGGAGAAAATCGAACAACATATGAAGGTTCATTTGAAATACCAAATTTATCTGATGAAAATAATATTGATGAAGTTAATATAACATTTTATGCTGAAAAATCAAAAGGTGAAAAATTAAAAGAAATAATGAAAAAACACGGTGAATCATTAATACGACAAAAACTTGCTGATTATATTCGTTTACTTAAAGAAGAATTTTCTCAAGGACTTATTTTACCAACTAAAAATACTCTAATAACTACTAATACACAATCTATATCATCAATAAATAATTCCAAACCTATTATCCATACACAATTACCAATCAATCAAAATAAATCATCAATTATGACAATGCGTGATATAAAACTTCATGATACATTTAAATGTACAAAAAATGAATTATTTAAAGCATTTTGTGATATGAATAAAGTTAAAGCATTTACACAAAATAGTGTTTCACAATATGATTGTAGAAAAGGTGGATTTTTTTCATTATTTAGTGATAATATAACAGGACGTTTTATTGATATTGTACCTTATGATCGTATTGATATGTTATGGCGTTTTAAATCATGGCCTAGTGATCATTATTCACATGTTTCATTATTATTTTATGATGGTACTGATGAGACAAAACTTGTTATACAACAAACAGGTGTACCAAGTCAATTTTATGATAATACAGTGGTTTGTTGAAAAAAATTCTTTTTTATTTGAATAAATCATATTGTTTTGAAATATTTTAGGAAGGTTGGAAACGTTATTATTTAGAAAGTATTAAATCAACATTTGGTTATGGATCACGACTGCTTTAAATCTGTTTAGATTCGTTTGTTTTTTTCTTTGTATTGTCTATTTTTTTCATAAATAAATTCTCTAAAACCAAAACAATCAGTCATAGATAAGATTTTAAAATGTTTTTCTTACGGAAATATTTCGACTTTTGTCTTTTTGAGATAAATTTTTATTTTAGCATTAAAGTATAAAATGTAATAGAACTGATTTTTCAAATCAAAGTATGTTTCGTGATGAAAACAAGACATTTTAAGTAATAAGACATAAATCATGACAAATATACATATCGATCAAAGATTCTGCTTACTTTCTCAATAAACATTCATATTATAAAAAGTACACAATCTAAGGATAAAACAATAAGTTTCAAATAGTATAGGACTGGCTTCGCCTTTTCCCCAAAATGTCCGACTTTCTGCCATTTTTTTTACAGCTTTGTGGTAACTTTGGACAGCGACTAGATTTTCAAATATTATTTACCTTTCTCTGGCGAAAAGTAAAATAAAAATAAGTAGACAATGTTGTTACGAGGTGAATAGGGTTGGGAAGGGATGGCCTGGCAGCATATCGTCTGTTGCGAGAGGAATTGGGATAAAAAATTAGAGGTCGACAAGTTCAGTTTTAGTTTGCATCTAAATTACTGTTGAAAACATTCTCTGATCTGAACTAATCTATTCGTACAATTTTTAATCTATTGTTTAGAAGCATACTTTCGGATTTATTTAAGAAATTTTTTCGGACATCTCAGTTCCTATGAGAGGAAGTGTTCGAACAGTTCTTTCGCTCATTGCATATGAACTTTGAATAACAAATTGGTTGATCCCTATAAAACAAAACTCGTCAATCGAATTTGATGAAGAAACAGCGAACGAAGAGGATATTCAAGAAGTTTTTCAAAGATTTTATGGAACTGATGCTTTAGCGGATCACTCACATTCTAGACGTTCCATAGTATTGACATAAAAAAAGTTGATGATGACATTTACGTTACTAGGAAAAGTGTATTGGCATCATGTTTTCTAACTATTTGAAATAGTTCAAACTGATGAAGTTTCTTAGCATGTTGACAATAAAGTACATCAGTTTGTAGACAACACGTTTTCTAATATGTGAATTCAAAATGGCTGCTCTTTTTGATGAGCTACCTGCTCAGTGCACGCACCATCATGCAAATTTTTTCTATGGAAACTCATGAATAAAAAGCAATGTTTACAAGATGCTTACCAAAAATCAAATTGAATAAATAAGAGGAATCAGCAAGAAAAATACGATAGTATCAATAAATATTCTATTTAATATTTCATTTTTTGAAAAACTCTAAAACGGTGGAGGTGTGAATATCGACTCATTGTGGTCACTTTGAACAGCGGACAGAAATACACATATACGAAACAAAACTTTAAAGTATATCAAATAAAAAGAAGTAACTCAGATGTATTACTTGAATTGTTCAAAAGTTATTCATGTTTGTTGTTTTCGATAGGTTCTTGAAACACCTTACATGTCTTGTACATCTAAATAATGTGTAGTTTAGTCTTCATAGTTGATAATGAATACTAAATACATGTCGTACATTCTAGAATAGTCTTCTTTTCGGATCACGATTAGAAACAGATAAAACAAGAAAGTATTGTGCACTACTCTTGTATGAAGATCGATTCAGGTCAAACAGTCCAACTAGAAGATCTTGTACGATTATTGCAAGATCATATACGATTGCACGAAACTCGTATACGATGCTGTAGGATTTTATATGCCAATCTTAAAGCCTCTACCCAGGTCAAACAATCAGACAGTAAGATCTTATAAGATTGTACCTCTGATCTTGTACGATCTTTCACGAATCTAATAGTATGATCTGATGCAAGATTTAGTAGACGATGATTTTTTGTCAGATTCTTATAAGATTTCGTCCAATTTGCAAGATCTTACGTCAGATTTTCCGACCTGGAAGCATTTCTGATAATATTGCACTGTACGATTCTTGTATGATCTTTATGTCAGATAGTACAAGGTCTTAAATGATTCATGCATGATTTTCCAGAGCTTCATAAAGCATTATATAGCTGATTTGACCCATTTCTGACTTCTATAAGGCTTGAGGTTTTCAACATTGTATTTGATCTATAATAATGCATATATATATATATATATATTGATAAAAATTACAAAAAAAACAAAAAAGATATAAATATTCACTTGTAATGCATAAGTAAAAAACAAAATCGTAGTAAAAATTTTTTTTTTGAGCTTAACCGACTGAATGATCTAAATAAAAAATAATAATTTCAATCAAAAAAAGATTCACTTATATTAAGTACCTTATTGATATGAGCTGAAATAAAAAATAAATAAATAATTCCAATTACAAAACTAGTTACGGCGATGTAATTCAAGCGTAAAAACTGATCTAAAAGGAAGAAATAAGTATTATTTAAATAAAAAAAAACCTATTTCTAAATTAAATTGTCACATAGTATTTTAATCGTAAATAAATAACTCTATTAGCACTGATTTTACTTTAATGAAAATAAAAGAGTAACTCACTTCATGATACTACAACTAAAAGGATGCTAACAGATTAAATCATTTTGTTTTAAAATAAAATAAAGAGAATAATTTTATCAGATTAAATTTATTTTAATTAAAAATAAAATAAAATAAATATAGTTCCATTCAATTCATTTCATTTTATATTTGTTGTAAACATATGATCCTTTTAGATTAATTTTAATCAACTGAACTAAATTATAATATTTATAATAAATGGAATTAGTTTTATTTCACATCATTTAAACTAGATTTTAAAAAAACTATATCATTAATTTGAGTCAAAATAAATCAAAAAAAAATAAAGAATAGTAATCGACAAACTACAAAAACAATTAATTAAGTTTGATAAGATTGTCTAGTGTCTAAAACATAGAACTGAATTAATTTAGTGTTACAAATGAATATAAAAGCATTTTTACCTCTATTTTGAAAAATGATACAATATACATTCTTCTTAAACCAATTAAAACTTAAAATCAATTGATAACGGTTCATCCTTCTTGATATAGTCTATTGTAACCATGATTGAATTATGAATTCTCTACGTTGGAGAGTTATAGATCGGAAGTGTTATACAAAAAAAATCTTTTTTTAATTCGAAACAACGTGATGTTTAAATTAGACTATTTTCGATCTATTAAATATTTATTTTAAATACATAAAACTATCATTATAGGGATTGATAGCATTAGAAAAACCTAAAAGTATGATCTTATAAAATCTTATAAGATTCGGGTCCTCAAATTTTCCAAGAATCTTATAGTAAGAATCGTGTAAGATTTACACTAGCATCTTACAGTAAGAAGCATACTAAATCTTAAAATAAGATATTTCTACGGTTTCGTAAGATCATACAGTATGAATTTTACGACATCGAATTGTTGGTGAGAACTTGTACGATCTTCGTTAGATTTTTCCACTTGGGTAAATAAAAAGGTGATATTCTTGATCAGCTCGATGAGCTCTATCGAATGATGTATGATTAAAGATAATCTTTTTTTTGCTTCTCTTTTGCCTTTGATGCACCTTATATTCTATTGTTATTTAATTTTCGACTCAGTTGATTGCTGAAAAGGAAGAATTGAAAATAACAGATTGAATTTGTTTTCTTCATCAAGAGAATAGGTCGATCTGTTTTCAATCGATTTATTAAATCATGAAAAGTAAATAATTTATATTTATTCTGAAATATGAATGGTAAAAAAAAACATTTTATTTATTTCAAATTTAAACTACTGATAATTTAATTTATTAGTAAATTAAACGAAAAGTAAATATTAATTGAGACTCCTAGACAGTAGTCAACGCTGAAATTTTCAAGGCGATAAACAATGCTCTATAAAAGTTAAGATTTCTGTAATGAGCGATAATAAGATATGTAAGAAAAGATTATTCATGCAAAAGTGGGTTCAGCAGAAAGTATTTGAATTTGTACTGTAAGATCAGCAATTTTGGAAGCGCTGAGATATGATGACGAGTCGAGATTATCGGCATTTTGTATTGATTTTTGATGAAACTTGGCTCAATAGAATATATTGCTAATTATTTTGACATAGGTCAAACGAGAACCATGTTGGTGTATAAAAAAAAATGTTAGCTTCAAAGTACATAAAATAAACTGCACAAAGATTTTTTTCACCTGAGTGAATAAATAACTATCACATGCTATTGCATGTTTGTCGTATTATAATGTGCATGACCATTTTTTTTTCATTCTTTTGTTTTATTTGTCTATGTATAACGCAGAGCCAGTAGTATAAACATTATACATGATTGAATAGTAGATTAGTAGCTTACAATAACGGACGTCGTTTTAAAACATACGCATGGGCAATAAACAACAACAACAGTGAGCAAAAAAATACCTGACATTACTTTAAGTCTACAAAAGGATACATTTAAAAAAGTGAATTGCTATGTAACATATTGAGAAAAAATTATGCAGAACTACTCTGTTTGTATTAGATAGATTCTAGAGAAACTCAGTTGTTCGTCATAAATCAAAATTATCAAGAATTGAATGAATGATGCTGAGTTTATGATGAAAAAGATTCGTTGCCCACGATTATCATAGATATTCAGTGTTGTTCTTAGAGATTCAAACAAAGTTTGTTTACGATGTGCATAATTTATTAGAATAAATAGATTATGAAAATATATAAATAAATGAAACGAGAATATAGTTTAAAATATGACAAGAAAAAACTAACTAAATATGAAAAAAAACCAAAAAACTAACTAAATGTGGAAAAAAACAAAAAGCTAACTATGGAATAAAATACGTTGATGTTGGTAAACAATGATGACAACGTTCGATTTTCGACGTGAATTTGTATTGTTGGAATATATCCTACAAAGAAAAAACTACTGGATTGCTTCAATACCAGATAATACTGAAAACGATGTTGTTAAAGAGAGATATGTTTACAATGTAATAAATATCAGAACATTGTCTCAATGAATTATTGTCAAAGCTCAGTTTTCACACAAGATACTTGCTTTGTTTTTTGCAAAGGCTGCATTCAAATGTTCTTTTCACTTTGAGAAATTGGTATCTCAATTTCCGACACATTATATTTCACATTGCAAACGAATACTACCAAAAAACAGTTTATCCATCTCTCTCACTGAATCCTATCCGAACCTTTGACATTACTACCATTAATCAAGTTACTAAGAAACATGAATACCGCCAATCAAGACATCAATCAATTATTTCTCTACTTTTTAGGTATAAGTATGATTTTAACATTGCAAATAACCAAACATAGCAAATAAATACTGCACGCCACGGTTTTATTCTCCGATATTCATCATCTCCATACAAAGGCAGACCTTCCGTACCATCATCGATGTGTCATTACTAGTGACTTCTACCTACTAACTAACTATTCACCTATTTCATACATTACCGAATCTTTCTCCCACTATACCAATCGTCATTCCACACCCCACCACAACTGCATATGATTCAGGAGGATACTCCCATATATCTATATCAATATTCACATACAAAGACAATACCTTGATGTCTTTATCCACACTCACCTGTCAAGCGTATTCACACCGCAGAAGAGCATCATTCGACTATCTTATCCCTTTTTCAGAGAAGCTTTCTCATAAATACTTTCGCCCAAACTCAAACGACAAATGACTACTAGTCACAAACACGCTATTCATCTCTTTCACTCGCTTCCAACTAGCAGAATGATCCTCAACCTCTCACTAAAAACCCTCTGACAAATAACTACAACTCAGTAACATTATATTCATCCCTTTCATTCCATTGGAACTACTAGTATGATATTGAACCTATGCACACAGATTATCTCACAAACGAATACTATTCACAAAAATTCTATTCATCTCTTTGATTCGCATCGACGTGTTAGAATGATGTTGAATCTATAAGTAAACATTCTATGACAAATGAATACTATTCACGACCATTCTATTCATCTTTATGATTCGCCTCGAACTGTTGGAATGATGTTGAATCTATAAGTAAACATTCTATGACAAATGAATACTATTCAAGACCATTCTATTCATTTCTATCATTCACTTCGAAGTGTTACAAAGACATTAAATCTATCAATAAACATCATATGAGAAATGAATACTATTCAGTAACATTCTATTCATCTCTTTGATTCGCTTCGAAGTGTTACAATGGTGTTGAATCTATGCGTAACCATTATATGATAAATGAATACCATTCATTAACATTTTATTCATCTCTTTGATTCGCATCGATGTGTTAGAATGATGTTGAATCTATGCATAAACATTATATGATGAATGAATACTATTCAGTAAGATTCTATTCATCTCTATGATTCACTTCGAAGTGTTACAAAGATATTAAATCTATCAATAAGCATCATATGAGAAATGAATACTATTCAGTAACATTCTATTCATCTCCTTGATTCCATTTGAACTACTAGAATGCTGTTGAATCTATACGTAGACATCATCTGACAAATCAATACTATTCAGGAATATTCCATTCATCTCTGTCACTCGCTTCGAAGTGGTACAATGGTAATGAATTTATGCGTAAACATCATATGATAAATGAATACTATTCAGTAACATTGTATTCATCTTTTTCATTCGCATCAAAGTGGTAGAATGGTGCTGAATCTACGTAAAAACATCTTATGACAAATGAATACTGTTCACGAAGATTCTATTCATCTCTTTGATTCCATACCAATTGTTGGAATCAGGTTGAAACTATGAGTAAACTTCATCTAACATACGAATACTATTTACTAACACTCTATTCATCTCTTTGATTCCCTTCCGAGTCTTAGAATGATGTTGAATATGTGCGTAAATATAACGTGACAAATGAATACAATTCACCAAAATTCTATTCATCTTTGGACTTCCTTCGAAGTGTTAGAATGATGTTGAATTCATGAGTAAACATCATATCAGAGATGAATACTATTCACTAACATTCTATTCATCTCTTTCATTCTCTTCGAAGTGGTAGAACGATGTTGAACATATGAGTGAACATCCTATAAGAAATGAATACTATGCACAAAAATTCTATTCATCTCTCTGATTCGCTTCGAAGTGTTAGAATGATGTTGAATTCATGAGTAAACATCATATCAGAGATGAATACTATTCAATAACATTCTATTCATCTCTTTCATTCGCTTCGAAGTGTTAGAAAAATGTTGAGTATGTGCGTAAATATCATATAACAAATGAATACTATTCACCAAAATTCTATTCCTCTCTTTGATTCCCTTCGAAGTGTTACAACCATGTTGAATCTATGCGTCAAGATCATATGAGAAATGAATACTATTCAGTAACATTCTATTCGTCACTATGATTCGCTTCGAAGTGTTAGAATGATGTTGAATTTATAAGTAAACATTCTATAAGAAATGAATACTGTGCACAAAAATTCTATTCATCTGTTTGATTTTCTTCGAAGCGTTACAACGATGTTGAATCTATGCGTAAATATCATATGACAAATGAATACTATTCACCAAAATTCTATTCATCTCTTTGATTCTCTTCGAAGTGTTACAATGAAGTTGAATCTGTGCGTAAATATCATATGACAAATGAATACTATTGAGCAAGATTCTATTCAACTCTTTGATTCCCATCGAAGTATTACAATCATGTTGCATCTGTGCGTAAATATCATATGACAAATGAATACTACTCACCAAAATTCTATTCATCTCTTTGATTCCCTTCGAAGTGTTAGAATCATGTTGAATCTGTGCGTAAACATCATAGACAAATGAATACTATTCATTAACATTCTATTCATCTCTTTGATTCTCTTCGAAGTGTTAGAATCATGTTGAATCTATGCATAAACACTATATGACTAATGAATACTATTCACCAAAATTCTATTCATCTCTTTGATTCCCTTCGAAGTGTTAGAATCATGTTGAATCTATGCGTAAACATTATATGACAAAGGAATACTATTCACCAAAATTCTATTCATCTCTATGATTCGAATAGAAGTGATAGAATGATGAGGAATCTATGAGTAAACGTTCTATAAGAAATGAATACTATGCACAAAAATTCTATTCATCCGTTTGTTTCCGTTAGAAGTGTTAGAGTGATGTTGAATCTATAAGTGCATATCATATGACAATTGAACACTATTCATAAGCATTCTATTCATCTCTGTGATTCGCTTGGAAGTGTTAGAATGATGTTGAATCTATGCGTAAACATCATATGACAAATGAATACTATTGAGTAAGATTCTATTCATCTCTTTGATTCGCATCGAAGCTGTAGAATGATATCGAACCTATGCGTAGACATCATATGACACATGAATACTATCCATTAACATTCTATTCATCTCTTTGATTCCCTTCAAAATGTTAGAATGGTGTCGAACCTATGCGTAAACACGATATGAGAAATGAATATTATGCACAAAAATTTTATTCATCTTTTTGATCCGCATCAAAGTGGTAGAATGGTGTTGAACGTATTGGTAAACATCTTATGACAAATGAATACTATTCATGAACATTCTATTCATGTCTTTGATTCGCTTCGAAGTGTTAGAATGGTGTTGATTCTATGCGTAAACATTATATGACGAATGAATACTATTCATCAAAATTCTGTTCATCTTTTGATCCGCTTCGAAGTGTTAGAATGGTGTTGAATCTATGCGTAGACATTATATGACAAATGAATACTATTCATCAAAATACTATTCATCTTTTGATTCGTTTGGAAGTGTTAGAATGGTGTTGAATCTATGAGTAAACATGATATGAGAAATGAATATTATTCATCAAAATACTATTCATCTTTTGATTCGTTTGGAAGTGTTAGAATGGTGTTGAATCTTTGAGTAAACATGATATGAGAAATGAATATCATGCACAAAAATTCTATTCATCTTTTGGATTCGCATCAAAGTGGTAGAATGGTGTTGAACATAGTAGCAAACATCTTATGACAAATGAGTACTATTCATCAACATTCTATTCATGTCTTTGATTCACTTCGAAGTGTTAGAATCATGTTGAATCTGTGAGTAAATATCATATGAGAAATGAATACTATTCACGAACATTCTATTCATCTCTTTGATTCGTTTCGATGTGGTAGAATTATGTTGAATCTATGCATAAAGATCATATGAGAAATGAATACTATTGAGCAAGATTCTATTCATCTCTTTGATTCGCTTCGTAGTGGTAGAATGATGTTGAATCTATGAGTAAGCATCATTTGAGAAATGAATACTATTCAGGAAAATTCTATTCATCTCTATGATTCCATTCGAAATGTTAGAATGATGTTGAATCCATGAGTAAACATCATATGAGAAATGAACACTATTCATAAGCATTCTATTCATCTCTGTGATTCGCTTGGAAGTGTTAGAATGGCGTTGAATCTATGAGTAAACATCATATGAGAAATGAATACTATTCATCAACATTCTATTCATCTCTATGATTCCATTCGAAATGTTAGAATGATGTTGAATCCATGAGTAAACATCATATGAGAAATGAATACTATTGAGCAAGATTCTATTCATCTCTTTGAGTCGCTTTGAAGTAGTAGAAGGGTGTGGAATATATCAGTAGTGATCATCGGATGAGTGAATACTATGGAGGAAGATTCTATTGATCTGTGTGATTCAGTTCGAAGTAGTACAAGATATTGGATGTAGGAGTATAGATGGTGTGAGAAATGAATAGTATTTACAATAATTCTATTCGTCTCTTTGATTGGCTTAGAAGTGGTACAATGACATTGAGTGGATGAGTTGACATGATATGATAAACGGATACTATGCAGTAAGTTTCTGTTCGCTTGATACGCGTTTTGTGTAGAAAGTTGAGGAAGAATGGATTGATAAAGGAAGCACGACATAAATGAATGTGTGCGGTGCGTTCGCCTAGCAACAGATTGGCGAGCTTGCGAAGCACAAGCCGATCGAGAACACGGTCATCGCCCTCGTCGTCATCGAGATATCTGAGACTTGGCCAGGTGGTGGTAATGACCACTAATGAAAGGAAAATAAGTAGCTTGAGATGCATGATGTCGACTTGGAAGAATCGATGGTTGTTGTTCGGACGTTAATAACGAAGTATGTGTATCTTGAAATATTCGGCAGTTGTCGTTTGGTGTATTCTCTGTGTTTATATATAATCTTCGTGAGAGATTTTTTTTCTCGCTTCGGTCGGTGAATATTTGTAGGCTGATCATTCATCCGTTAATTAGAAGGTATGGTTAGGTTTTTCTTGCTAAAGGCGACGGCCAGAAAAAGAAATAGCAAACGTCGCTGTATTGTTATTTTATATTTCTTTTTGTCTTTGGGGACGGCCTTGGTGTTAGTCATTTAGACATAGGTTTATTGCTTGTTAAAAATTTAGAACGGTTGATTGGATATTGCAAGAATGATATTTTTTATTTGTTGTGCTGAGAGAACGAGTTATTTTTCTCTGTTCTTTTCTTCACTAATATGCAGAAACGTATTTGAGCAAAAGAATAAGAAAAAGTATGGATCAATTTGTTTTCGGTATTGAATAGATACCTGTACGAAGCATGTAAAATAGGTGTCACTTGTTGATGGTATGAATGGGTATAAATGAATCACTTGAGATTTCTAAGTAATGGTTAATGAGAACAATGTAGATTTCTTGCTTTTATTTATATTACAAAAGGGAAACTTTCGGCTGTAGTTGACAATTGTCAATCTTAAAACGGTGATTTTGAACTCTGTGGTGTTTGATCTGAATATTGCTCTGTACGCAAGATAAAAACGAACGACACGAAATTAATAATATATAGAAATATTAATTGAGAATGGAAGACCTATTGATACTATGCGCATCAGTTTGTATCCAACTCCATAACAATTTAGGAGGATCGAGTGTGAAAATGAGAGAAAGACGATGGGTAGTCACAAAATACTAAAGTCTTTAGAGTTCCAAATAAAAACAAACAGTCAATAGAATGCATAAATTTTCATCTTCTGGAATGGTCAAACAAAGTTTCGACTCAATCGGATTGTGCATCTGCTAGTAGATGAGACACAAAAGTGATCATTTTTTTCCAAATTTATATCGATGATGCTATTGGTGACTAAAATTCGCATTTAGAGGTTGAATGGAAAACGTTGAAAACTAGCTCCATGTTATTTGCAAATAATAGGTTTAGTAGAAGAATAATGGTTCAGGCCGACTCTAATGATCAGATTGATTGGCTTTATTCTTGCATTTATTTAATCACCATATGATGACAAATCAAATGAATCAACTTGTTTTTATATGAAACAGAAACGTTCAAAAAAAAACAAATCAATTTCACTTTTATTTTGAGTCTTCGAAGGCATTTATGATTTATGTCCTTTATTACTATAATATATGAGCTTTATTAGATTTATGTAAAAGTTACGATTTTAATCAAACTTTCAAGAGGATAGCGACGTTTTATAGTTTATTATTATCCTTTTTTTTTATTGAACAAAATTTCGACTTTGTACAAAATCAAGCAGTTATTATCGATAAAAGAACAAAACATGTCGATATCGATCCACTCTCTATACACACATGTGGATAGCTAGAGAACGAAAGAAAAAAGAAAAGAGAAAAGAAAGAGAAATCAAAATAAAATCAAATTGACTTCAAAAAAAAATTAACATTAAAAGATGAGGCTATAATTTAAAAAAAAAGGATAATCTAACCTAACAGAACAAGATACACGCACACATGTAACATCAATAAAATATATTTAGTATTAATTTCCTTTGATATAATGTGTGTTGGTGTTGGTGATGGTATCTGTTTTGTGCTGAATGGTCGAAGTCATCGATCGACTTGTATATGTGCTTTTTCTTTTTCCTTTATTTGTCTTACTCTTCTTCTCGATAATGTTGATGTGCACCATCATCGATTAAATTTCTGCTCATGCAACTTTATTATAACGGATAACAGAGCTTTTTAATTTCATATATTTTTTTTATTTCCAGCTCAACGGTTTTTTCTTTCAAATAATCAATAGATTATCATCGATCAATTGCATAGTTTATCAACAGAGACTACTGCTCAAGGCAATCACTCAACGAAAATTATCCAGTAAGTGACCATTGTCATTGCAAATGTGAATTTCTTTTACACATTTTTTGCGTTTATCTTTTTTTAACATGTATTTTTCACTTTTTTTGGTTTCATTTTTTATATATTTATTTATCATTCAATAATAATAAAATTTATCTATCAAAAATATTCTTTATTTTATGCATTTAAATTAATTTCGAAGCTGGCTTGTTGAACAACAGCACTGTAACAAAGAATTGAAGTAGAAAAAACATATATGTATATGTGTTTCTTTTGCTGTAATATTAGCCTTTCATATGAGAAGGCAGCAGTCATCGGATCCCACTAAGGATATCGAAAAATATTATCAGTAAAAAATGAAGTTGTGACTTTTAACAACAGTGGTCTGTTTCTTTTACATCTGTTGATCGTGAAAGATAGAAATATTGAAGAAAAATATCTGTTCTACTGCAGAAATCAGTAAAGCATGCGGAGTATGTATTTGCCTTTGCAATACTATGTAGATTATGCTCCATCGACAAAGCCGACGCTCGAAAAAAATGTTGATCACTCGTCCATGACCGATGGAGAGTAGTTGTGCAGAGAGAGAAGAAAGGGAATCCAGTATGATGAAAAATAGCAAGTAAAATAAAAATCGTATTAATTCGAACAATAGCATGATTTGCGTAGCAAGTATGTGATAAAAAACAATAATAAGTGACTGACACATGTGCAACTTTTGTCCAATATTAATAAGAGAGAAAGAGAAAAAGACAAAATAATGACTCACCTCTCTCTCCATTTGCACGCATACATATTAAGGAGATCTCAGAAGCTCTGAAATCATTTTAGAACTCATTATTTTTGCATACAATAAGAGAAAATGTTTTGAAACTTTCATAAATTATTTTACTTACTTAGTACTAAAATAACTACGATGTTTAACACTAGTTGCTTCCACTATGACAAAAAAAAACTAGAACAACATTATCATGCTTTATTTTATCTTTTATTATATAGCTATATAATGATGAAAATGTATTATAATACACCACTAAATCGAATCAATAAAAAATAATCGAACTAAATATGAAAGGATGTAAAATAACATAAATATATGATATTTCGATGTTTTTTCCTTGTAGTATTATCATCATCAGATAGATGTTGAACAATTAAATACAATAATAAATAATTTAACTATTTCATCATTTATATCCAATCGATGAAGACAAAAAAAGAAAGAAAAAAAAACAAAAATGAAACAAGAAATATGTTGAATCATAGATATTGCTAAAATAGAACATTAAAGAAAAAAAACGAGAAATGTATGAATCATAGAGATTACATAGAAAAGCACTTGAACTTATTATCAGCCGGAATATGTATTATTTTTTGTTCACTTTATTATTGACAAACAATTCGATCATATTTTCACGTTGTTTATTTGTTAAAATACATATAAAATCTTTGCAGTTGCATCTAAATGCAAATAGAAAAATCAATGAAATTATTTTTTAAAAAAGTTTCTAGTTTGTTAGATACAAATTATTCATCAACATCAATATCAGCTTTATATGTTAATTCGTGAACTCCTTCTATGAGTTATTCATTCAATGAAAGTATAAGATGCTTCAGTTGAGCAACACTAACATAACCAATACCATATTTATCAAATATATGACATGTTTCATATATATCATCGTCTTTTTCTTTATTATTTGTTTTTAAAATTTTGTGCTACTTTGACAAATATATCGAAAGTCAATTGTGTGACAAATTTGTTGTTGAATTTTTTGTAAATCGGTTTCTCATGGTGATAAAACACATGAATGAAGATTAATACGTAAAATTGATAAAAACTATTGTCATTGTTTCATCAAAATAAAACAAACACTTTCATATCAAGTTCTTCAGCTGCAATCATATATCTTTATGATATTGATGCATTTTATGAAAATTACTGGATCTTGTTTGAGTTTTTATTTTAATCAAACCAAAATAAACATGACGTAATTCTTAATGGTGAATAAAGAAAAAATGAACAAATATAATTTTTTTTCTTTTCCAGACGAAAAACAAAAGAAAAAAATGAATTATTTTTGCGTTATTGATTTCGATGATTATCTAAATATTGTAATTTCTATAATAATATGATTTTCTGCTTTTGTCTTTTATTTATATGACTATACCAGGCTTCGAGTTCAACGATTGATGTTTGTATATTAGCTAATTGTTTTTTAAAATCATCAAGTTTAAATAATATCCTCATAATCTAATTGAATTTTTTCTATATAATTTACAAAAACTATACATATTAATTTCAATCGTTTCTTTTAAATAATTAAAAGAAATTATTTCTCGGTTGAGTTTCTTATTCAATTCAATAAGTTTATTTTTATCATTAACAATAAGTGATTCAACAGCAGATGCTAGATAAAAAAAGAATATTATAATATGTTATTTTGAACAATTCACAAACCATTATCTTCATTCTACATTGTTTTTTTCAATTGTTTACAGTTTTAGTTCGAATTTCATCAAGATGCGTTCTAGTCTAATGATAGATAATGTTTTTTCCCTGAAGCGTTCAACAAAAAAAGAAAAATCATACAAAAGCAAGTAATAATTCGTTGGAACAGCCATTGTTAAGTTAGCACATGATTCACTTACTTTATCATTTAAGAAAAAAACGAAATTACTGTATGTAAAATAAGAGAATTCAATTTTAGCATATTTCAATGATAAGTATATTATAATGTATTTGCTTTGTTAATCATAGTTTATTGTTCTTTACATTTGTCAATAATTTGAAAATATAAACTAAAATAATTTAAAAGAAATAACATATTATCTGAATTGGTTTTTTCTTGATAAATAAAATACACTCCTAGCATACAATATAAAATTTAGAAAAAAACAATTTTAGTCATTTTTTTTTTTGAAAACTCTATTCTACTCAAATACTTAGGACATACCAAAAGTCTTTACGATGCTATATCAATTTTTTATAGAATGCTTGAAGAAATTTTCTTTTTTTATGTAGTGATAGAGAAAATGATGCTCTATTTTTCTATGCTATTTGATCAATCTTTGATGATTAATATCATAATAATAAAATTTCGATAAGAACTGTTTTTTGTGTAAAACTTAACTAACGGATGAGGCAGATTAAATGTTTCAATCACTCACTACATTGTATTAAAAAACAAAATATACTACAAGATGCAGCATGAAAAGCTCTACAATTTATATAAGACCGCTTTTTTCTAATAGTTGCATTTTTTGTTTTCAAAATGAACAAAATTTTGAGCGATCAATTTTCAATCGTACGAAAACGATACCTTTTTGGTAGAAGACGAATTAATTTTTTCTTGTTTCATCTTTTTGTCACCTGACATCTTTTATTTTAAAAAAACAAAATACATCACAAGATGCAGTATGAAAAGCTCTATAATCTACAAAGTAATGCTTATTTTAATTGTTTATTTCTCGTCAAAATAACCAAAATTTTGTGCGACCAATTTTCACCGCCCTGAAAAAATCATGCGAAGAGAAATTCTGTTTTTCTTATTTCATATATAAAATAAACTATTCTTTATAAGTTGTAGAGCTTTTCACGCTGCATCTTGTGGTATATTTTGTTTTTTAATACAATGTATTGAATGATTGAAACATTTAATCTGCCTCATCTGTTAGTTTAATTTTATACAAAAACAGTTCTTATCGAAATTTTATTATTACGATATTAGTCGAAGATTGATCAAATAGCATAGAAGAATAGAGCGTCATTTTCTCTATCACTACATAAAAAAAGAAAATTTCTTCAAGCATTCTATAAAAAATTGATATAGCATCGTAAAGACTTTTGGTATGTCCTAAGTAGTTTCTGTTTTAAATTTGAAAATTCCTCTCAACATAAATCTGACATAAAACAAACAAGTGCTTTTACTGGCAACACGATAAAACTATAATATCTCGTCAAAGGAGACTTAGACAAACATTGATTTCTGTAATTTCTATTGTCCTTTAGTATCTAACGAATAGCTCTCTTTAAAGACATTATGCTCATTTCTATCATACTTTTCGCGAAAGTTCGCACAATACATATGGTCATTTCACTAGCAAAAAACATCGTTGTTGTTCTCTCTAACGACGAAAATCGTAAAGATTATCCATAAGAATTCGAATTTATTATATAATCGAAAAAAAACTGGAAGTGTTAAATAGCAACCATTGGTAATTAAAAATTCAACTTTTTCTTCTTGGTATAAACCACAAAAATATTGAACCGTGAAGTTTTTATTTCATCAATGAGTTATGAAGAACAAGGTATCAGAAGTTATAATAAAGATTTTTCCTTCATTTCCACAGATCCTCACAACCAAGGTTTGAATATTCAACGATGGCATTAACAGCAATAGCGTAAGCAGAGACAGCAGTCGTTAGAAGAGACATAGTCGGCAAATCATTAGAATCACTATCGGGACACAGAAAATTAGTGCATAGATCACCAAGTTGTACACTGATTATGCAGCCGATCGCTGTGCATGCTCTTATTGTAATCGAAGAATTGGTAGGTATAACAAATAATAATAAAAGATCGAAACCAAAAAAAGTCACCCCATCTAATAAGCAGATTACACGCGTTCTCATTTTCCACATCATCGTTAGTATCACATACGCAATAATATCCACATGGAGCCGTTGGATAATCAAATAACATAGTGTTTATCAGTGTTTCCGTTATTGGGTCATACGCACAGCATTTTGGATGCAAACATGTGACACTATTTTGAAAAAAAAAAGAATTACAAAAGTCTTGTTTGTATGAACAAGAAGAAAAGAATGGATTCATTCAAAAGATATCAAAATTCAAAAGATTATAGTTTTCTAACAAATCGCTCTCAAATCTTGAAAACGAACAGAAAGCTGCTTATAAGATACATTTTACTTTATGCAGAATTTTTTCCAGAGAGAAATATTTAGTTTGACGATAGTGTTTTATCACTCTTGTTATTTATTATCATGTAGTGTAAAGATGTGCCATAAGACAGAAATATGTTAAGAATATTATCCATATATGTTCGTTCTCTTTCTTTCTTTACATGTATATTCTTTACTACAGCTACCTCTTTTCGTCCGTTTTGTCAGGTAGTTTGCCTAGTGTATTCTTTGATGTAATAACTCATGCATTTTTCCAACTGTATTATGTTATCTATTGCGATATTCCATCCTTCACCTAACATCTGATGTAAATGCCTGCTGTTTCTATGCAAGGATGTCTTGTAAATAACAAAAAGTGTGCATAAGTTCATCTTACGAGATGTATTTTGACACAAATAAAATATTCTTATAGATTGAAGATTATAGAAAATTTTTAATTTGTATTCATGTATATTTCTTCACCGGTCGTCGGCTTAAGATATACGAAAAAGGTGAGAGTTTTTTGTTCTTGTAAAGTATTCTCGATTATGTTGATGACAGAAAAAAATAGATTTTCGACGATCTATATATTACGATAACAAATGAACATTGTATAGATTATACAAAGTATCTCAAATCTGTATTTGGATGTGAGTATCTTTAGATCTTAAGCGATCAATTATTTTTCAAATGATTCATACTAGCAATGTTTGTAATGTTATTGTGAAAAGAATGTTTGACTACTAAAGAAATAAAAATCACTTATATAAACTTACATGTTTATAACAGACATTAGTCAGATGAGAGCAAAACCGATACATTTGGATAGAAGTCGCAATACAACATCGTATATTATAAATGCCAAAAATGCCATAGATAAACAAGTTGCTTTTTGATGAAGAGTAAAAGAAAGATAAGGTAGATCCTGATGAAGCCATTTATAAATAAGACAAACAAATTACCAAACAAAGAAATAGACGGTAAATATTATCGCAACAACGAGTCAAAAGCCCATTAGTTGTAACTATCAGTGACAAAAGAATAAAGATATTCTGTAGTTGTCGAACAATACGACATAACAAGTAGGGTAAAAACAAATAAGCAGCATCATTATCAAGAGTGGGGGCCATATGCCTGTATCATCACAGGTGATGTAAGAGACATAGGACTGATGATCTATGCAAAGTATAGAAAGATATAAATCGCTTATAGTTCATGAATATGTACAGATCGAATAATAAAACCAACAGCGTACAGCCAGTGTATAATCACGCATTGGATCTGTAAGCATGTTTTGAAAAAGAACGAGCCACTTACTCTTGTGTCTTTCAGTGTACAATGGATTATGAATGTAATGAACATACTCAAAGTACTTTCCATATATTTGTATATCTGATTCTTCATTGCTAAACCAATTTTTGTAGAGACAATAGTTAAAGCACAAATTATTAGATTTCTTCTGTGTCTATTTTGAATAAAATCAATATTGAGAGGTATCAATGAAATGAATATTCACCTTTTTGATAGTTTTGTTCAGTAAAATAAATATTGTCATTGATCTCGTCAATTCTTATAGTTGAATAAAGATGGAGAGAGAAAGAGAAAAAGAAAAAGCTATAATTGTAGTTGTTTTGAACGATACGATAAATTCTTTCCCTTTTTTCTGTATGATATAGACAGAAAAAAGACGCGACTATTTTCTTGTCTGGAGTTATCACAGAAAAAGAAATAGAACAATCATAACTTATCAGTTAGGTCATCAGTAAGGCTAACAATGCATAAATAAGAAAGCTATGTGAATTGGATAAGGAGAAAAATAGAAATAATAATATGATACATTAAAAAGTGACCACAGTTGTTTTGAACTAAGAAAGTCAAATATTTTACGATCATCATCATCATTGCTGAAGTTGAAATATTAATCCCAGTGTTAGTTTTAACACAAACTGGAAAGACTGAGAATAAGAGTGGAAATGAAGGCAAAGATGAAACCAAAAGTGAGATATTTAGCTTAGAATAAAGCGTAATCCTGCTCGACTATGACTCTTCTCTAATACGGTTGGAACACGTATTATAATATTGAAATATAAATTCTCTTGTTGTAGATAAATGTAATTGACCTCAACAAACTGAATTCCACTCTTCCATCAAATATAGAACATGATGTTATGCTATTGTTTATTTTAAATTTTCCCGAGAAGAAACAGAAATAATGACGTATTTAATATTGTTTATAGAGAGAATTAAAGATTTTCCTATAGACTAAATTCAAATTTGAATTTCTTTTGAAACATATCGTTCATTATTAAATCGCTTACGAGTATTTTTGAAAGTTACAATAAACTTAATACAATATAAAAATAAATTTTACTCGTTTGAATTAATTATTTCTGATTAAAACTCAGAGAATATGAGCTGCTATTTTCTTTTTTTTTAAAGATAAATGTTGAACTAGATCTTAACTGCTTATGACTTTAACTTTACAAAGTATCAATATGACATGAGAAAAAAAAATTTACACAGAGAATTTTATTTATTTATACTATGAATTATTGCAATAGCTCAGATTATACTTAATTTAGACATTTTCTTTTTCGCATCATAATTAATGTCGATTGAAGTAAAATAAATATTTGACAATGTTTCTTTATTATTGAACCTTTGAGTATATTAAATTATCAATAATTAATATTAAAAAAAAACCTAGTGATTTATTTTATATCAATTAATCTATAAAAATCACGATAGATATTATTGAATATATACAGAAAACTTCAATATTAATTTCAAGTTTTGATTAAATTTGAACATTTCTATCTTAACAACATATATTGAAATTAATCCTCAATGATAATGTATCAATTCTATTCATTGAAAAAAAAACCTCTTATGAATAGATTATCATTTTTGTATTCATCTTTCATTGGTGATATATATGTTGTATAAATATAAACAAACGAAAAGACAGGCAAAACATTTTGAATAATATATATATATAGAAACAAAAATCACACAAGAACTAGTTGATTAATTTCGGATGTTAATATAGTCACACAATGGCTAGCCATGATAATCATGTTTAAGACGAAACGTATGTAAAAGAAAAAGCACATAGACAATTGCGACAAATGAGAGAAAGACTAGAAAGAAAAAAGAGAGAAATTAAATTGAATGAGAATATTGTGTTAGTTTTAGATGCATCACCAACTTGTAAATATTTAATAAACACAAGGATTTGTACGCGTTGGTGGTAATGAATCATCTTCACTTGAATTTGAATGTTGTTTAGCACATGATGAACCACTAGCTGAATTAAATAATATTGAATGATTATTACTATTTTCCATTGATATTGTTGGTGATTGTAAATTATTTATAAGTTGTTCAAGACTACCACTTGTCATTGTTATTGTCTGTAATTCTTGTTGTGGAATTAATAATGAATTTGAATCATCAGTATTATAAGCAGAATTTGTTAATATTGGTTCGGGATCAAGAATATGACTCAATTCTTCGTCATCATGATGAAGAATTGGTTCTTGAATAGATGGCAGTGGTGGTGGTGGTGTAGTATCAATAATTGATGAGAGAAATGCTGTGTCACCAAAGATCATTGATGATTGTGTTGATGATGGTAAATTATTTATTAATGAACATTCATTGAAATGATTTGTTATAAATGTTTCAAGATCATTTTTTTTTTGTTCTAAAGCTTCAACCATTTTAGAAAGACGTTCTTGAATATGTAATTCTTTTGTATGTTCTTTTTCAAGACGATTTAAAACATTTTCACGTTTTTCACGACATTTTGTTGCTGCTACACGATTACGTTCACGACGATCACGACGTTTTTCTTCTTCATCACCTGATAAAACTTCATATTTTGAACGACGACCAGTATATAATGTTTTTGATGGTTGTTTACGTGGATTAACTGTTACTGGTCCATATCTAAGTCATAAATAAGAGAAAAAAAAAATTATTTAAATATTTAATATAATTTAATCTTTTTACCTTACACGACCTTTTGATAAGATTTGTATATCTCCTGCTAACTGTGGTTGTAAAGTAACAGCAGGGGTAGGTTTAATATTCATCGGATTTGTTAATTTTTTTTCTTTTGATGATTTGAATTTATTATTATTGAAATCAAAATTTGTTGTCGTTGAATTAACTACTGATGATGATAACGTAGATTCTCGTAAATAATGAACTATTGAATCGACACTATCAAATTTAGAAATCATTTATGACAATTTATTGATTGACACAGCTTGAATAGTAACTAAAACAAAATAAAAATAAGCTCGTCAAATAGAGAGGGTTGGTTTTTTCCCAATAAAATAAAATAGAAAAAAGAATCAGAGAAAGAACAAAAAAAAGAAAAAGAAAAACGAAGAGAAAAATCGTATATACAGTACCAAATGCCGTAAGGCAACTTATGAGTGAAAAAGTAAAATTAACTACGCAAATATAAAGCACTCGAAAATTTCCATACATTGCAGCAACGTTTTATCATAATATTTTGATGTCTATGTTTATTATTTACTTATTTTTCTAAGATTCATATCATACATATATTAAATATATATAGTATGATTACTCACTGTTAATATTCTTTGAAAAATCAATTTAAGTTATTATTTTCAAACATTAATGTATGGTGTCATCGTCTAACTAGAGATATTATCTTTCTATTTGTCTACATAAATGATGTCATGTTGTCGCTTAAGACAACATTTTTATCTATTATGACTTACCTCTCAATTATGTAGAATAAGAATAGAAAGAGAACACAAATATATATATTTTTTTTTTAATTCTGTCTTTTAAGAGAAGAGAGTTAATTCTTATCGAAAGAAAAAAAGAATAGATGTCATGACTAACAGAACAAGAAAAAGAAACAACGCTTCCCCTTTTGCGAATATATATAAAGTAGGAGAACAGATGCGTGTGTGTGTATGCCATTGCTAGATGCTGAAAATAGATGAGCATGCTTTTTTTTTTTTATATTCCTTTTTTTTGCTGACGTCAGTGTGCATCGACATTTATATCGGAAGAACCAAATAGAAAAAAGAAAAAAAATACATGGGTGATGGCGTCTTTTTGTTTTCGAATGTAGATTGACAAAACAAAACCATTCATACCCAATTGTCGTCATAGTTTGACATATTTCTGTTCTTAAAAACAAAACAAAAAAAAAACATAATACAAATGATTTATATCAATCAAAAAACGTTTAATTCTAATCCTTCTAGTTTTATTTTATAGAAAAAAGAAATGCATGACATAGACAATAATGAGACACATATTCTGTATAAAAACACATGCGCATGATTATTTATATATGTTTATAGGTTTCAAAGTTTGTTGGTTTTTTTTTAATGATCAAATGGTTTGATTGAACTTAATGCGTTTTATCATAACTACCTTCTCCTTTATAATTGCCAACATAACCCGTATTTTTAGCAGCATCAACACGACCATCTTTTCCTTTACCATGTCCTTCGACATCAAAACGTTCTTTGTGTGAACCTGTATATTGACTTGCATCAGTCATACGATCGGTTATACCTCTATTAGCAGTACCCTAAATATAACAAGAACTATAAAAATTTAAATTATCATTTTAATATAATATCTTACTGTAACACCAGCTAAACTTGGTCCACCTGTAGAATTGATTTGTGCAATAACTTGATCAGACGATGTTTTTTTTGATGCAGCAACTTGATCAATAAGTTGTTTGAAGCCTTGTAATTCAAATGTTTTACTAGAATTCATATATTCATAAAACTTAATTGATTTAATTGTTTTGTTACTTACAGTCCCTTTGCATATGTTCCTCCACTAGTAAGTTTTCCAAGAACACGAGAAATATCATTATCAAGTAATTGTGTTGGATATGTTCCATCAACAATACCTGCATCTTTCATCATTTTTTGAATATTTTTTGAATCAATTCGAATATCTTTTTCTTTTAATTGTGCTTCGGTTTTACCAAATCTTGAATATTTATCAAAGGCTTCTTTTAAGCCACTGTTTCCACCTGATGCCATTTTTGTTAAAATAAACGCAATATCTAAAATTTAAAAAAAAAATCAGAAATTTGTTATATATATGTCCATATATAAAAATAATTTGTAATGTTCTCTCTCGTATATGCAAGTCTTGCAAATGGTATTGATTTATTTCAAGAGAAAAATGATGATTATATGTTGTCTAGGAGATGTGACGGACGTTTACATCAGTTTAGAATAAAAGGTAGAAGCATAAAAAAAAGGAAAAAAAAGGTGTGTGTGTGTATTGGCATACACTTTTGTTCTCAACCTGCACGATCGTCTTTATATATAAATCATTCTTCCAATTGTTAGAGAACTTTTTTTTTTATGTAATATTGAGAATAAAAAGTGTGAAAGGCAACAACCTTCATCACCCACTTTTACGTATAGAGAAAAAAAAAGTAATATCTTTACTCGATCTCACCCTTTCTATCCAATGT